>BBXU01001271.1:0-41259 GCA_001598975.1 Parachlorella kessleri | reverse complement strand
ACCACACACACACACCCACACCCACACCCACACATTCATCACCCCCCACACAGAGACCTTCACCACCCCACGCGTCCATCAATCAGTGCCCATCGTGGTAGCCACATCACTGACAGACGTTACGCAGCAACCCTGGCTTCATTGCCTCCTCGCATTACTCCTGGACGCGTGCTATTCAGCTGCAGGCATGATGTGGCTTTTTCCCATCCAATGCAGAAGCCGCTATATATTGTGGCAAATGCCATGGCACCTGGTTCACGGAGTGACAACCTTTGCTGTGTGCCATGCAGCTGATGCGGTGGCCCAAGCGGCAGCAAATGCGCTGGCCAGCGCTTCCTGCGCCTGCGCCACGGCTAAGCAGAACACAACTGCCCAACAAATCTCACAAAACGTGGCGGTGGCCTCGGTGACAGGTGTGTGGCAAATTCGGGCCATGACCACCCGTGCATGGTGTGCTGTGTGAGAGGAGCACAGCCATGCATGCTGAGTGGTCACTAAGTCCAATTTGGCCCACTCTCGTAGGTCGGTTGGGATGCTGGCTTGTTTATGGGCTTCTACAACAGGGATGAGGCGTCACCTTCCATTTGAAAGCTGCAGCATAGTGACAATGCCTACCATTGCGTTGCCTGGCTGCAGTGACCGCCACTGCCTGCGCTTCTAACGGGGGCACCAGCACGGCCCAAGCCATGGGATCAGCCACCAGCACCGCTGTGGCCCAAGCAGCAGCCGTCAGCTTCAGCACCGCCTTTGCAAACCTGCAAGCGTGTGTGGCCGCCAAGGCCCCCTCCTCCTCTCCTGCTGCTCCTGGCATTCCTCCCCCACCACCAGCAGCAGGTGCATCTGGCACAGCCTCCACCTCCTCCAGTGGCATCACCCTTGGGTCAGACTGCATTGGCGATGTGGTGGGCCAGTGCTGCAATGCAGGGGCGCCGCAGCAGTGTGTGTGCCAGGCTGGGGGGTCCTGTGCTTTCGTCAAGGCCAGTGACCAGCCGCTGGGGTATGTCCCCTCCTTGAATGGCCAGCTGCAGCTGCAGAGCGCCTGCCGCTGCGCCTCTCAAAACTCTGCGGGGTGATCATGTGATCATGGTGCTAGTCAGGGCTTTCTACAGTAGCACTCGTCTTGCATGTGCTGCAAGTGCATGCGCTTTCGCATCGTGGCATTGTCTTCTCTGGCTGCCCTGGCAGCCTTGCAGTTTTGAGCTCTTTACCTCATGCTTGAGCCACTAGCTATGCACTGCTGGTGATATGTAGCAACCTCCTCCCTTCGGGTTCTGTTCTGCCGGCGTGACTGTTCAGCAGCCCAAGGCACATGTTGCTTGCCTGCTTGCTACTGCGGACTACTCTCTGCTTCGGTTCTACCTGCTTGGCGTTAACAATGGGTTCAGGTACTAATAAGCTACCAGGGCAGTAGCACGCCAAGAAGAGTGACAAGCATGCGGGAACCCAGCGATTTGCGATGTTGCATGCATGACCATATATGGCAATTGCCACTCTGAGAAAGGGGCCCCCTTGGAGGGCCCCCCTGGAGACCCCCTTGGCCGTATGGCTCCTAGGGGGTCTCCAGGGGGGTCTCCAAGGGCTGGGCAACCCACCATGGAGACCGTCTTGACACCCCCTTGAACACCCCACTGATACCCCTTCGGTAGTAAGGACAAATCAATGTGGTTCCCGAGGTTCATCAGGGGGGCTTCAAAGGCCCATCAAAGTGGTGTACCGGGAGACCTCCAGGGGTGCTCCAGGGAGCTTCCAGCACAGCACTGTTACACATCAGGACAGATCCAGACCGCATCCAGGGGGCTCCCGTGCACTGCAGGAGGGTCCCCAGTGCAGGCATAATACATCCCAAACGGGGCTGCAGGGCAGCCACAAAGCTACACATACCAGGAAGTACACAACGCATACCAGCCTTCCAAGTTCACACAGTGCCCCTGCTCCCTTGAAGTGTTCAAGTGCCCTACTTCCCAAATGGGACCCCATGAGAGTCAACTACACGCACATCCTGGGAGATCAGCACCGCAACAGGTCGACATCACCTGGTGCCACACCATTTTCCCCACTTCCCAAAGCGGCCTGGGTGCCACCCAGCTACACCTACATCCTGGGAAATTGCAAAGCATGTCTGATCGCCGCTATCTTCCCTACTTCCCATAGCAGGTCAGGTGCCACAAAACTACAAGTACATCCTGGGAAGTCGCCATCTAGTGCAGCAACAACAAGCCCTGGCCACCTCCACGACCCTACGAGGAAGTGGGCTTCCTGCTCGGCCTCCCAGTGGTACGTGTAGGCTTGTTCTCCTTTTCCTCGGTCCTGGCCTTCTTGCAAGCTGTAGCAGCCTAAGGGTCGAGATATTAGGTGCGGCATGACAGGCTTACAGGAATGGCGGCGCTGGCGGCGCTGGCCGGAAGGATTGACACTTTAAATCCATCATCGGTTGCCGTCATCAAGATCTTCAACAGCAGCAAAGCTGCTAGTTCAGAAAGTGTCGCCACCCAGTTGATATTTTCCACGTCCGTGCTTCGTGTTCAGGTTCTCACCGTCCAAGAGGAGCAGCCGGTGGCAGCTTCCGTGGCAACAATGCCATCTAGCTGCTCCCTTGTTAAGCCGGTTCGTGCCCCCGATACACAGGAAGTTGGCAAAGGCAGGCGTCAGTTGCTGCCAGCTGCTGAGGAGGATACCGAAAAAGTCCCTTAAAGTCCCCTACAGGGCTGCCTAGGACAAGTGCTAGCCTACCTGAACCCGGCCCCACCCACAGCAGAGAGAGATGGCGGCAACCTTGAAGGTTGGATCTGGGTGGTTTTTGGTGCTGCTGCTCGCTTTGAGCTGCCTGGAGGCCAAAGGTACGAGTTTGGTGACAACAGCTGTGCTTGGGAGCTCTTCTGCCTTCATGCACATGCACATGACACTCAGCAAGGGATGTATAACAGCAAGTGCGTGACATCATGAATGATCCTGCTCCTTATAGAGGGTGGGGCGCGACAGCCCTAGCACCTACCAGGCCCCATTGGGGTGCATGGAACCGGTGCCTTCTCTCCATCCTACCAGCCTGCGCATGGCAATGAGTCCACCAACCTGGGCATTCAGGAGGGAACCCTGACTGATATGCAGGCCATGTGCGCCGTCTCCAGCAAGCTGATCCTCCATCGCCTCCCCCTCCGCCCCGCAACGCCTCCTCCCCAAGCCCCAGCCCCCCCGCGGCTGCCTCCCCAAGCCCCTCACCCAACCCCCTGGCACCCTTCAACGATGCCCTCCTGGCAGGATCCCCCCCGCCTCCCAGCCCTCCAGCCGCTGCCTCCCCCTCACCACCAGCCTCTGGCAGCCCGTCCCCCTCCATGAGCCCTAGCGTCCCACCTTCGTCCCTTGGAGCGTCCCCCAGGCCTTCAGTTTCCGCACTGCCGCCAGCTCCTGAGACGGCCCGTGCCAGCCCCTCGCCCAGTAGCTCCCTGGCGGCTTCCCCCGCCCCGCTGCTGGCACCCACCCCTGAACGTTCACCTAAGCCAGCAACCTCTCCCTCTGCAGCCCTCCCAGGCCTGGCTCCCTCACCTGAGGGTGGGATAGTAAGTCCCCTAGGGGCCTCCCCTGCTCCTCGTGGGCTTGCACCCGCGGCAGAGGTGCCCAGGGCAGCGCCTGGTCCGGCCCCTGAGCCCACGGCAACCCCAATCCCAGTGTACGTGCCTCCCAAGTCCAGCAACCCCACTGTTGCCAGCGCCCAGGACATCCAAGGCAAGTGCCCGTTCTGCTATCAACTGACAGCGCCCAGAGAACGCATGCCGGAGTGCTGCTTGCTGCATGGTGCACTGTCTGCGAGCATGCTGGCCGACACAAGCACAGCCTAAACTTATGCACCACCTTGGGCTTTATTCACCCCTTGCCTGCCCAATTGACTCCACAACACTCCCACCCTAGTTCCCTACAAGGTTCCAGATGCCTGTCCTGAGCGCGTGTCCGCTTGGACCTGCTGCCTGCAGCTGCCCTGCTGGCGGGTGACATCACCAAGGCCTCTCAGTTGATTGCCAGCGCCTCGCCTGACGTGGTTGCCGCCGCCACCTCCCTGGCAGCGGCCAGCGGCCTCACCGACCAATTTGCCCAGGCAGCCACCCAGGCAGTGACGGCCCAGGGCGCCAGCGCCACCGCTGTGGCGTCTGCTATGAGCACCGCCTCAGGAGGGACGATCGACCCGCAGGCGCTGACATCTGGGGACTCCGCGGAGGCCGCCGCGGCTGTGGACAAGGGAGTGCAAGGTGCGGTTGCTGTCGTCGCGCCCCCGTGTTGAGGTTTGCAGAGACAGACAGCTGTCACATTTGTCAGCAAACGCCATTTGAGGTTTGCAAGCAGAATTGCTGACAGGTCATTGCTGTGGTTTCCGTGTGTGCAGACTCTGTCCAGGTCATTGTACAGACGAGCGCTACCGCCATCAATGGTGCCAGCACGGCTACCGCAACCGCCGGTGAGGCAGTGCAGCTGGTGTGGTGGTTAGGCAGGCCTTCTTGCTGCAATCAAAACCCTAGCCACTGGTTGCACTGGTATTGGTGTGCTGTGTGCTTGCTGTTGTGTAAGCCTCCAGGTCCGAGTCCTGTAAGCAAGAAAGCAGGAAGCATGCCTCAGCATGTTGCATGCCTTACGACAGCAATGCCCACCTCAGGGACGCAATGCTTGGCACAGCACCCTCGCCGACAAGCAGGCAATAAGACGGAGTCGAGACCCATTTTTGCCATGCAGTGTCCAAGGCTGCCAACGCCGTCTGCGCTGGGGGGTGGGTGCCTGTCTGGCTGTCTGGCTGGGCAGAAGTACTAGGGACGCTCTCGATGAGGTTTTTGTTGCCGTTATGCAATATTAGCAATTAGGGCTACGTAGGCTTGCCGGTGTCCACGCGCTCCAGTATTGAATGAAATGTGACAGGAAGCAAGGTCCAGTGCCTTTAGACCTTGGCAGTGTCATCTGGATATGCACCTCAGTTCTGCACCGTGCTACGCAGGTCGGCTGCGGCTGCAGCCAACGCTGCTGCTGTTGCCACCGCCAATGCAACTGCCACTGGTGCGCCAGGCAGCCCAGCACGCAATCTCAGACCGCCAGCGTGGGGTGTTGCGCTTGCCCATGCCTGAGTTGTGTTACCACTTGGATTGCGCAGTATGTCAAAGTGTCACCATTGTCAGGGCTGTGGTTACACTAGTGTTAATGACAATCACGCACCGCAGTATGTGTTGCCTTCTTGCAGCCACCGCGGAGGCCCAGGTCACAGTCATCACCACCGGCAAGGTCAGTCGGCAGCTTGGCCACTATCTGGCACCGATGGTTGCTCAAAACGCAAGGCTGCCTGCTCACCAAGCTGCCTCCCGGGCATGCGTGACATAATGCTTACCTTGCCAGCACCTCAGGTGGTTGCCCCACTGTGGTGTTTGGTTGCTAGTGCAGGCCAGCGGCTGCGGGTCAGCCACAGCCACTTCTACAGCTGGTGAGGCTGGGTGTGCAAAACATAATATCCGCTTCATGAAAAAGCGCAAATATGAAAAAGGTTTTGCAGTCAATTGATAGGGCGTGCGGAGGGTACCCAGAGGGGTATGTGCCCACAGAAACCGGGGTGTGCTGTAATGGGGGGCCATTCATGGCAGCAATGCCAGGTGGCGGTTTGCCGGTAACCTAGGTTGGCCTAACCCAAAGTGTGAACTTCTCTCTGCGCAGTGGCGGATGCTGTGGCCAAAGCTGCTGCTACTTCCATCAGTGAGGCAAGTCTTGCTCCAACCCCCGTTCCCTTCAGCCGCGGAAGGAAGCGCCCACTGCCCTGCCACAGGCGCTGTGCGAGATCAAGAGTTGTTTTCGTAGCTGTGTAGGAACTTCGGTCGTGTATCTCTGCGGACAGTGCTCTCCACCTTTGGTGCGATACACAAACAGAAGGAATAACTGCAGGAGACATGCGCAGCTTGACACTGCTTTCCAAACTTTCGTGCAGGCTAGCTGCGCCACGCAGTGCCCTGCTGCTGTTGCAGCTGCCAATGCGGAAGCTATCTCCAAAAATGTTGCTACCGCTACAGCCACAGGTAAGGGGCTGTCAGTCAACATTGGTGGGCATCAGCTGACTCTGCAAATGACTCTACGCCGCGTATGGACAGAGAGCAAGATACCGGAGGCGCTGAGGGTGGCTACTGCGTCCACCGCAGAGCAGCGCATGCCCACAGGCATTCAAAGGGCAACCCACGACGTCTATTACTTATAACTTATACGCGTGTATCTGCCCTGCAGCCACCGCCACCGCCTGTGCTGCCGGCGATGCCGTGGCAACCGCGCGTGCCTCAGCCAGCTCGACAGCTACAGCAGTTGTGAGTATGAGGCAATGCATTGTGCGTGACCAATACCAGCCTCTGCAGCCATACGCCGACTCTAGTTTCCGGATGATTCCAGAGAGGCATTGCATCCCAGACGCAAATAGGTTCCCTGTGCACCTGAGCTGGCAGGTTACCAGTAATAGCTTTCGAAGCCCCTATGAACCCTCGCTCGACATCCACGCTACCACTTCTTGTCACCCTCATGCAGGCCCAAGCCACTGCGGCGACTTACACGGTGGCGCTCACAAACCTGGAGCAGTGCGTGGCTGCCCTAGGAGCCCCAGCCCCGCCACCCACTGGCGCTGCACCCCCTGCGCCGCCGACCGCTCCTGGGGCATCACCATCTCCTCCTGTTGCTGCCCAAAGCCCCAGCGGTGTCGTCTTTGTGTTCGACTGTATCGGCATTGTGGCCCAGGAGTGCTGCAGCACTGCCCCCCAGACCTGCGTGTTCGGCAGCTACATTAAGGCCAGCAGCAACCCTTTGGGGTATGCGCCCGCCTTCAACGGGCAGCCACTGCTGCAGAGCGCCTGTCGCTGCGCCTGAGATCCTTGTGTAACCAAGCTTTGTCGGTTGGCAATATCTTCTGTGCACCTTTGGGCTTTGTTAGTTGAGACATGTCGTTTCGAAACCTGGCTGCCTACCTGTTCATGGTTGCTTGCAAGCATCACGTTGCCCGACGTGTAACCCTCTTAATATGCCCAGCAGCGGCCCTGTAAGATCCTCAGCAACATTACGGCTTGGAACATGGCTTGAAGGGCAGTCTTGGTGCACAATGGAGGACTGCCCGCGCAAAATAGCGCGCCGAGAAGATCAACCAGGAGTAGGCCGTTGAGCCATCGTTTGCATTGTAGCGCGACTTTTTCATGGATGTGGATGGAGTCCAATGTGGCTCAGCAAGCTATGAAAGGCCGATATGAGATGTGAAGCTGCTCCAACGACTGTTTTAGGTCCTAAGGACTTGACGGCTAGTAGATGTAGTTTACAAGCACCGGAAGGAAGCTGCGCTTGCCCTGCTGCTAGGACTGAGCCAAAGTGCGGCACTCACAAACAACGGGCTGAGGAGGCAACAGCATGCAGGCTAGCTGGCTTTCTGAAGACTATTAGCAGCAGCAACGGCAGCAAAAGCAGCGCCAGCTGGCGTCCCAAGGAAGGAGGACGCCACAGTTCCACTCCCACCAAGCAGCAGAAGCTGCGCCCTTCGCCACGTAAGCTGAGCGGGTGTCGTATGTTGCCATGGAGTGTTTAGCTTTCTAAGTAATCGTTCAACAGCAGTGGTATGCGGCCGTTAGGTCAGCTGCGCCATTTTGGTGGTCACTCAGCACAGCTAGGAGCTGCCGTCACTCAAGTGGCGTTACTCCAATTTGCAGGCTCTGTCCTAGGCGTTGCATATGCAGCTTCGCTGCCATCGCCAGCCAGCTCCTGCACACCTTACACTCAATGGCAGCGGCAACAGCGGCGGGAGCAGCCAGGCCCGGCGCTTGGCTCACCCTCAGCGCCCACGCCAATCTCTGCTTGCACAGCAGTCCTACCGCTCACGCCTATCCCTTGCGGCCTCCAGCAGCCACTGCAGCATACGGAAAGCCTTGCCTGTCGGCACAAGAGCAGGGACCTTACTGCTCCTCCCCAGCAGCAGCCCAGCCTGGCAGTACGCAGAGGCGACACTTTGGATGTTTTGACCTGCACCCAGAGGAGCACTGGCGGTAGGCAGGAAGGCGGAAGCAGTAATGCGGAGAGCAGCAGAGGCAGCAGCGGGCGGTCCAGCCCAAGCGAAGACCAGATTGGTACTCCCACTGGCAGCCAGCCGCTGGCTCACCTCCGCCAGTGGCCAAGCGCCTTGGAGCTTGATGACCTCACTGACAGCCCCCCGGGCTCACATCCCCTGCCCAGCCCCAATATGGTCAAGCAGCAGGAGGAGCAGCTGCAGGGAGAGCAGCATGAGGAGCAACAGTGGCAGCAGGATGTCTCGGGAGCACAGCCTCGGCAGCCGGCGCTGGCTGGTTGTGGTGCAGGACGGAGCAGCACAGGCAGCAGTCCATCTGGCACCCCACCAAGCTCTCCAAAAGGCACCCTACCTAACAGCTCACCTTCCAAACCCTGGCTGGCAAAGCTGGGGGTGCTGCAGATGCCGCCTGAACCATTGGACCTCAGTTCGCCCTGCCTGTCGCCGCAGGCCAAAGCCAAAGCGGAGCAGAGACCGCTATGGTCGCTGGCTGCATGGGCCCTGCCGGGGCTTGCAGCACCCAGGAGGGATACTGAGCAATCAGTAGCATCCTCACCAGATTTACAGCAGCAGGCGGCTCTGCAGTCGGCAGTGCTAGGAAATGGGCAAGGCCCAGAGGTGCCAGCGCAGGTGCAGGTGCAAGCCAAACCACACCAGCACGAGGGTATTAGTGCAGCTACAAGGGCCCCACCTCCGCCACCGCCACCTCCCCCCAAGCCAGCAGCACGGCTCGCAGTGCAGCCGCCACCTACAGGTGTGGCATTGACTGCCGAAGCTACCACACCGCGTGCCCGTGCCCCGCCCCCGCCTCCTGTGCCACCCCCAAAGCCACGGGCAAGCGCAGGGCGAAACCAAACCCAATCACCTGCAGCAGCGCCAGCAGTACTAGCAACAGCCTTGAAAGCACCGACGGCATTGGCAGCTTCAGCTGAGCTTGGCCCTGCACCCAGGGCTGCAAAACAGCCGCAGCTACTGGCATACAAGGCTCCAGGGGCTCCACCACCACCTCCGCCTCCGCCTGGCAAGGCTAAGAGGGTTGCTGGAGGTTCAAGTAAGGGGCCGCCAGCCCCGCCGCCGCCCCCAAAGCTCCCCGGTAAGAGGTCTTTGCAGCGCCCCGAGGCAAGTTGCGAGCTGCTGTGCACACCTGTTTTGACAATAAATTGCAGCCAAGATGGTATGAGTTTAGCAGCTAACAAGCGTTAGTTACGGTAGCTTTATCACCTGCTTCATTATACATCACTTGGCGCCATGTCCGTGAACATGGTTGACTATGTGAAGGTAGCTTATAAGCTTCAGCTTAAGCTCAAGGGTGTTGCAGGCCGCATACAAAAGGTGTCAGCAAACGCACCTGCACCTCCTCCTGAGGGCCTCCAGCGCCGCCAGCTCCACTTTGAGTCTGTAGCAGCGCAGCAGCTTCAGGGCAGCCTCTGGCAGTCAGAGACCTTGCACCGCGATCCGTCCCAGCTAATCAATCTGGCCGCGCTTGACGCCTTGTTCGCTCAGCCGGTGGCGCCGTCTCCTGGAGGCGCCCGCAAGGGTGCTGCAGCAGGCCTAGCAGGCTCGGAGGGCGGCTGGGTGGGTACTACCTGGTTCCCACGGCTGGAAACACAAGGCTCCACAGCCTCTCTTGCTGCTGCAGCTGATGCCACCCTAGCTGCGAGCGGCAGTGGCAGCGTGCACGGCGGCAATGCTGCGCTCCTGCGGCAGGCCAGCAGCGGGGTGCTGGGTGGTGTAGGAGGCAGCAAGCGGGCGCAAGCGGTGCGATTCATTGTTGGTGGGCGCAAGGCAGTGAACATCGAAATCCTCCTGAAGAAGTTGGGCCGGCCACCGCAGGTGGGTCCTGATGTGGGTGCCAGCAAGAGCCAGGTGTCCACCCACACCAGCAGAACTGCCATCAAGGTTTGGTGTGATGTTGCTACATTGTGTCACTGCTGTGTTGGGACAGCTTGGTCGGGTGGAGGTTTTCCTGCTTGGCTTTGTGCTGTACTGCGGCAGCCTGTAGTGCATTCAGTGGGACCATTCTGCGGACGGTGTGTCAAGCTGGCCCCCGTCTCACCTTCACATCAATCTGCCCCTCTGCACAGGTGGCTGCCGCAATAGCCGAGCTGGACAGTCGGCGGCTGCCCGGCGCAATTGTGCGGGAGCTGCAGTCCAACATGCCCGAAGAGTCAGAGTTGGATGCCCTCCATGCCTATCTGGACTGTGGAGGGGAGGTTGCTGATCTGGGACCCGCAGAGCAGGTGTTTGCGGCGCTAAAGGAGGTGCCCAGGCTGGACCAGAAGCTGCAGGTCAGTAGCCTGTGCATGGCGGTTGCATGCACTGCAGGATGGCACATTGACGGTCGCGGTGCTGGTAAGTGACGTGCTTACACCAGCGCCGCAGGAGGTTGAGCGAAGGATGGAGTGGAAGCCGGGGATCACCTCAAGTCCTGAACGGTTGCAGTGTTCAGGCGATGACAGAACTGGTTGAAAGCTGTTTGTCAGTGAAAACTTGACATGGCTGATTTTGAGCTTGGGTTTTGTGGGATCTAGCAAATGGCAGGGGGGAACAGGTAATTGAGGATCTGGGCAGCCTGCCCTAAGGTTGGCTTCATATGGCGCTGCTTAGAGGGTAGCAGAGTTGCGGGAGTGGACTTGGGATGATGGAAGGCCGCCATTGCAGTATGCTGGGTGTAGATGGAACGCTCTGAGGCGGCGGTCCGCCCTATGCTGTAAGCCAGGCTTGTTGCCAGGCTTCTCTCTAAGCCTCAGAAATGGACCGGCCGCATGTGTAGATTAATCCTAGCAACACCCAACGTGACAAAGGTGGGGGTAAAGCGTGTCCTTTCTTACAGCAACGTATCATACATGCTACTCTTCATGCAGGTCATTATATTCAAGGGCTGCATGAGCGAGGCTGCTGCCGAGGTCACAAAGCCACTGGCAGACATACTCGCAGCATTGGAGCAGGTCAGTCCGCCCCTTGACTTTTTCATGGCCCTTTTCTCATGCTTTTGCTGGTGCTATTCCACTGGCGTGCTGCTCCCTTTGAAGCCTCTGTTGCATCCGCCACAGAGCTCGTGGGACTTGGTAAGAGATGTTTGGCCAGGCAGCTTGCAGTGGAGCGTACTAAACGAGCCACGTATGGGCAATGTGGCTGCGCCTTGTTATCAACTCGTGTGAACAGCTCAACAAATATCCCTTGTGATAGACGGTGCTGAGCACAGCAATGTCATGACTGTGGATTGGCGCCATGGACTGCAGGTCCAGAAGAGCCCCCAGCTCCGCCTTCTGCTTCACACAGTGCTGCAGCTGGGCAACACGCTGAATGCCGGGCGGCGCCCGCCCTCCAGCGGCATCCGCCTATCATCCTTACGTAAGCTGGCAGACACCCGCTCCTTTGATGGCTCCACCACGCTGGTGCACTACCTAGTTGCGCTGCTCTCACAGTCAGCCCCGGAGGTGAGGTCTCCATATTTTTCGGTTTCCTGTAAATAAGTGATTGTGTGGCTTGTGCGTTGCTTTGCAATTCTGCAGTCACTGTGGCCAAGTAAGATTAGGTGGTGGAGGGAGTTCCATGTTGGTGGGGCCATCTCTTTACTCTGCTCCTCGCGCCGTTCGTTCAACTTGTAATAGTTCTGCTTTGTTGAAACCTGAACACCTACTGGGCCTTCCGTTCCAAGGTGTGAAGACGCTCAGGGCAGCCTTGGGGCGCACCAAATAGCTGTGGTCTTGATGAGTCAAGCAAGCCGGTGCTCTGGCATTGAAAACTTACCCAAGGGACTGTGTGTGTGCTGCAGCTGTTGCTCTTGGGGAAGCCTGGCAGCCAGTTGTCTGCAGTCCATGGCGCGGCCAAGCATACCTTCAGCGAGCTGGACGCTGCACTTGCTACTCTCCGGCGAGGGCTGGGTGCAATCGAGCAGGAGCTTCGAGCAGAGGAGCATGCGGCGGTCATCACGTCAAGGCAAAGGGGGCAGAGCTCCCGTGCCACGGAGACTGAGCAGGAGCCGGGGTTGAGCTTGTCGGACCATGCTGGCAGCATGAGTGTGGCCCTTGCTAGTAGCACCAGCCCTGGCACTGAGACTGGCACAGGAGCGTGTGGCATGAGTCATGGCAGCGGGGTGGTATATCTGGAGCATTTGCGGGAGTTGCAGGCAAAGGCGGCAGCCCTGCTAGGGCATGCTGAGGAGATGCTTGCAGCATCCCGCAGCAGCGCTGCCATGGCGCTGGGGTATCTTGGGGAGGGACGCGTGCAGGCAGAGACAGTGGCAGGCAGGGAGGCTCTGGCTCGGGAACCGCGGCGAATGCTGGGGGATCTGGACGAGTTCCTGCAGATTCTGCAGCGCGCCCATGCGGATGCCTTGCGCATGTCGGTGTGCCTGGCTTCGCTGCAGGGGCAGCAGGGTGGTGCAGCTGGGGGGCAGCAGGTGGAGAGTATGCAGCAATGAAGCGCGGCAGGAGTGCAGCGAAAGAGATTGTGGGCACGAGTTGTGTAGGAGCAGGGACTCTGGCGGACTGTATTGTATGGAAGTTTGGACGTTGCGGCAATTGATTGACAGCATGACGCCCGGCCAGGGCAGGCTTTTGATGCTGGACTCGCTGGATGAGGTCGGTGTGCCTATGCTTCTTCTCTGTCTTAGCAGACTACTTGATGGCGTTGTGAGTGAGAGTGGCTAGCCTGTGGCATTGGGCATTTGCTGACTGCAATTTTATTGTGTTACTGTGTAGCCGTACAGACGGACTGCTGCCTGAGTTGCAGCTTGCTTGGCTGGTGTTTCATTGGGCAGGTGCAGTTGTGGGCTTGCTTGAGCACTCTCGCTTACTGGCAGCCTTGTAGTGCGGTTCATTAGCGCTCCTTGGATACCTACTTTGTACGCTGTGTGACTAGCGCCGTAAAGCTCCGGTCTGTCTTAAGGACATGCAGCAGCAATCTGCATATGGGATGCGGTCAGGGCATTTGCTTTGTATTCATGACAGCAGTGAGGTTATCAATTGCCATAGGACATAATGCTGAAAAGAGGTGCAGGCCAGCAATAGCATGAGCGGGTTTTCAAGGTACAGAGGAGGATCGGGCTGTTAACTGACAGGCAGGGAGGCGGACATTTCATCAGACCTATCCCACAAACAGCTACATCACACAATATATGTGGTGACCACCCTTGGTTTGAAACTTGCGCACCTGTAGACCACTGGTGCCTGCCTAGGGACTGGGAGCTACGCCGGGTTATAAAGTCTATCTCAAGTCACAGCTAGTATCCTTTGGTTGCACTTGCCGTCACTGTGAAGTTGAAGTGACGGCGAAGGCTTTTACCCTCCCTCACCTGACCACCTGAACCTTGCCATGAGCACCCTTTTCAACGTTCACTACCCAACCTGCAAGCGCTCCCTATCAGCATGCAGAGTGGAGACAATTCGACGTATTATTCTAAGCAAGCATACTCTACACCATCATCATGGCCGTGGCTTGACTACCACCCCTCCTTTCATGATGAGCTTCAGGGTCTCCTCTGGGCGTGTGAGCAGGGCGATGTCCTCAAGGGGATTGCCTTGCACAACTAGAAGGTCTGCCAAGTAGCCCTCGGCGACCTGGTACAGGCATTGCATGAATGCACTGTCCTGACTGTGTTACAGCAGCAGGTAGGATGGGAAAATGGAGAGCACCAGGGCGATGCAGCCGCCCCGGATAGCGCTTGGGCAACGGCTATCCTTCATACCTAGCTTGGTGACGTGGTAGTAGATACTCAGAGGTAGCACCATGGCCCCGCCATTCACCTGTCCAGGTAACCCATATCAATATCACCACATCACCATGCCCTAGACGTTCACCGCAAGTCAATGCAGTTGTCAGCACTGCGCTCACCTTCCCTATCTGCAGCTCCATGTTGAACAGCTTGGCACAGTTGATGGTCGCAGCTCGCAGGATGTCCTGCAGGCAGGCAGGTGCACTTCAGTATCGAGGCTCAGGAACTCTGAAAATGCTGGGTAGCCATGGCCAGTTGCTGGGTGGCCACCTCCAACGACCGTGCAGGGCCGCTTTCGTGTGTTTTTGACACATTAGTGTACATAGTGTATACGTTTGACAGAAAAGCAGCTTCGGCGTAGACACCGCACATGCCAGTCCTTCACCACCTAAGTCAGAGATGCTCCTCAAGTCATCTACCTTGGGATCCTGGACTTGGGCCCGGATCGCAAACTCCTGGTTCTGTTGTGGATGTAGCTCTCCGAGGAGGTCCGAGCCAAAGCACATGGTCACACCTGCAGGGGAATAATGTGCCGCTCTGCAGGCACATAGCCCAGCCTTTTCCAGCAGTTGTGTGCCCCCTACCCTGCCTACAGGAAGCATAGTGCAATGTCAGGCGACAGTTCGAATTGCCGCATGCATGCTGTGGACCTGAAATGGTTCCTTGCCTCTCCCATCTGCGCGCACAGTCGTATTAGCCCACAAGCGGGCCACGCCAACGTTCAGTCATGGCAAAAGGCACAATCTCCGGCCTGCCCACCTTTCCTCTCCGCAATGGCTATCGCGTTGAGCCCTTGCTCCACCAGATCCCCCACTTTCGCAACCAGCTCCGGCCGCATGCCTGCCTCCTCCCCTCGAGCTGCCAGCTGCTGGTAGGTGACTAGTGTTGGCACCAAGAACACTCCCTTTTCGGCCATCAGCTCTGGAAAGGCCAGGACAGGAGAAGTGGGTTCTTAGAGTGGAAGCAGCGAGTGACTTGTGCATTCCCCACAGTAACACCAGGTGAGGAAATTGGAGGATGTCAGGGGAATGAATGAAGACCGCACGCATGCTGAGAATGATTGCCAACTCGCAGCCACTCACCCTCCCCTCCCCGCCCGAATATTGCGACTGTCCTTGAGGGGTCATAGTCTAGATCACAACCTACCCTAACAGGCGGTCAATGTGGATTTAAGAATAATATGTGTGCTTTTGATATGCTACATTGTTGCCAGTTGTTGGCCCCGGTAACCTTGGCATGCGAGTGCACAACCAAACGCTGCCCCTACCCTGAACCGCCCAGTATTCTCATCCAGGCCCCTCCGTCCCACCTGTACCACCCATCACCACCCCTCGCCCAACCCTGCAACTGCCTCCAATCCCCAAGGAAGCCACCCGCCTCACCCGCACTTTCTTCGTCCAAGTGGTTGCCGTGCTCAATGCTGCGCACCCCACACTCCACGGCCCGCTTGATGGCTTTGGCAGTATAGGCATGGGCACACACATAGGTGCCACACGCTTCAGCCTCCTCCACAATCGCCCATATTTCGACCTGTGAAAATTGGGTGTTTGTGAGCCTGCAGCAGAGGAGGGCCAGCGAGGGCGCTATCATGTGCACAACCATGAAGGGTCAGGGTGGGTGAGGGCAGTGGACTAAGCTTGTATGTGCCTATGCCATACATGTTTGTGTCAGAGCTGCTATTCAGGATCACACCCCCTTAGGGTTACTGATTGTGCTGGTTGCAGTTGCCACCCTCCCTTGCAGTACCTGAAACTCCACCGCCTCTTTTTCCACATAAGTCATTCAGAACAACTGACAGATGCACTGACAGATGCCCCTAAGACCAGTACCACGGGGTATCCACACACCTGTCTGTGGGCGACGCCACGCCCCCCGACGCCATGATCTTGATGCAGTGGGCGCCCTTGCGCAGCTCGTCCCTGGCAGCCTTAGTCACCTCCGCCACGCCGTCACACACCCTGCCAATCCCCCGCAGGGCTGCGCCGCAGGCCAGGCAGCCATCCTCGCCCCTGGGGGCAAGCGGGGAGGTCTGCCTGTGTAAACGTCCAGCGTGGTGCCACCATCACTGACCTGAGTGCTATGTCGACTCACTGCGAGGCCCCAAGGCAGCATGATGGGTCATTGTTTATGTCGTCCACGCTGTCCACCTTTAGCTGGGGTTTGCAGCAATCGACTATGAACGATGTTGGCAACAAGGCACTGAGTTGCAGCATTCAGTCCACTAGTAAAATCACAACAATTCACAACACTTCCAGACAGGCACAGCCAGACGCTAGCTGGGCTCTTGCCAAGCCAGGCTTCTGGCAGCATCTGACTTGCTTGCCACGCATATCACCATGGCCGCCCGTTTGACTTAGGGCATGGCCGGTGAAGAGCAGGCGGGGGCCCACAATGATACCCTCCTCCACTGCTTGCGCAAGCCCCCAGTCGGCCCCTCCTGCATTGCAAACCCTTCACCAAAGGTTGTCAAGGTGCATGGCTCAGGTCACTGGGCAGCTAACCAGCAAGGTGTGCCTCAAGCGTAGCCCATGCATTAGTCAGTAGCTCAGCTGCAGTGCATGGCCGATTGGGCAAGGCTGAGCTTCTTCAACCACCCTACCAATGCCGGCGGGCAATGGGCCTCAAGCAAGGCACACCAAGGTCAGCCTTTGCCTAAGGCATGCCCACCCATACAAAGGTCAGAACACAGGGCTAGCAAGCGTCCCCTGCTAGCCACTTTCACCTGCATCTCGGATGGTGGTGAACCCGCGTAGTAGCATTCCCTCCAGGACCTTTGCTGCCCTAGCCGTCACGAGGCTTTCTGGCAGGGAGGTCAGTCCTGGGAGGTCGGCGGTACAAGCGGTGCAGTGGACATGGGCGTCGCAGAGACCAGGCATCACGTACAAGCCTGTGCAGTCCACTACCAAGCCCTCTACAACCTTATCTTCGGCACTGGCTTGTATAACGGCATCAATCTGCAGGCAGAGCAGGCAACCACTTATGACGTATCCCTAAAAGTCGTCGTCTCATACAAATGTTTGCATTGCTGGTCAGCATCTAGGCTGCAAGGTGTTGATCCCCCGTGGGGATGGGCAGCACCTTCCCAGCCTTCACGATGACATGGTAGGTCCCCGGGAGTACTGTTCCCTGCTCTGGGTCTATCACAAAAGCATGGCTGAGGACCGTATAGCTTTGCTCAGTCATCCAGGGGGCCCGCAAAAGTTCCTTCGGCGATCCGGTGTGAACAAGTATTGAGCCACCCGCGCTGCTGATCGTAGTTTTCAGGCATTCCCTAGCCAAAGCCGTTTGTAAGATTCAATTGTGCCCCGACATCATGGAGATGACAGCCCGCGGGCGCTACTTGATGCTGTGTCTGCTGGGATTTTTGTCTATGGTCTGAGCAAAGCTGCTTTTGCTGAACGTGCCTCAGCACCGCCGGTGTCCGCGCGCATCACTTGCCAACTTGCCTCTTTGTAGTAAGAATTGTTCGGTGCACACCCTTCGGTGCACACCCTGGGAACCCATGACAGCGTTGCAACCTCTCTCGTCTCGAGATATGGGCAGATGCTACAGTGTATTTTATTCCAACAGCGCACCACCACCAGAAGTTACAGTCTACATAGATTTTGTGCAAGTTGCAAGTACCTTTGACCAACCTGACACACTAGCCAGCTGAACAGATACACGATTCACAATATAGGTACCATCCTGAATAAACTGCGCATGAGCTACAACATTGTTTTTTTTTTTTTTTTTTGGGAAACCAGTCCCACGGCGACCTCCCGAGAGAGACGCTGTAGATAGGTGGAGGAGAACCAACTAGAGGCACAACATCTCTAGTTAACAACTAGGGTCGCAAACTCCCCCTTTGAAGCCAAGTACGAAGTACAGGGTACAACATGTTGCTCCTACATAAAACGACTCAATCCAGTGCCGGCCACCCATCGAAGGCCTCTGCCACCTGCCAAACAAAACCTATGCTGGGGTCCACACCCACACCCAATAGACCCGATGGAGTTGTCAGCTATATTGCTACTATCCGTGTCGTCCTCTCTGGCTACCTCCGGCTACCTGCCACCACATAACTTCTTTTAAAATCCTCATCCTTGGAACTCCGCCTACACAGTTCAAGGATTGCCAGCAGTTGCAGGGCTTACTGGCGGCGGCAGTGGAAGGATGTGGGCGCTGCCTGGGGCATCGGCATCTAGCGGGGAGTAGCGGCTGGTGAATGGCAGTTACGGTGGGCAGGAGCATGGCTAATCCGTTGGCTGCTAGCCTTCTGCAGTGCCATCCAGTCGCGCAGCTGCTGCTCCTGCTCTGCTTGTGCGGCCTGGTTGTCGATGCTGGCGGGCGCGGGGTAGCAGGCCAGGAGGAAGAGGAGAGACAGGGCACTAGGCACCTGGCAAGAACTCGAGTCAAGCGTTGAGCAGGCGCCCTTGCAGCGCCGGGCCGCGGAGGTGAAGGGCTGCTGCTGCTGCCGCCGCCGCCGCGGCTGCTGCTGCGTCTGGCAGAGAGACTGCCTGGCACTACGCTGCTGCTCCTGCTGGCGCTGCTGCTGCTGCTGAGCCTGCCGGCGAGCCTGCTGGGTGGGGGTGGAGGGAGCAGGTGCAGGCTCGGCTGCGGCTATCAGGGCTGGGTGCTTGCCGGCAGCATCACATGCTGGGCAGGCCTCAACATCGAGGCTGGCTGTCAGCATCAGTGACGTTGCGGGGGCGGCGAGGGGTTCACTGTCACAGACGGAGGAGCTGCCGCTGTCAGCCAGAAGCAGCTCACTGCTCAGGCGCTGCAACTGGCATAGAACCTGCTGTTTGGTGGCTTGAAGGGGTGCTTGTGCTGTCTCCACTGATGTTGGAGTGGCAGTGGTCGGGTGGGCAGCAGCACCCTGTTTATTATCGTAGTGTGCTTCAGCCCCTGCCAGTAGCCTGTCGCTGCAGAGCCGGTTCAGTCGGGCCTCGCTGTGCTTGGAGCTCTGAATCAGTGCTTTGACAGTCGGTGCAGCCTCAGGCTCCTGCAGGAGCGCAATGTGGCTAGTTGTCAGAGTTCAGGTATCACCGAATAAGTGCCAAGCGGTGATGCAGGCAAGCAGGCAAGCAGTGTCTGAGGCCTCCCCAGCAAGCCAACAGCATTGGGACTTGCCAGGATGATGTTCAAGCGGCTGGCCACGCTAGCAACAACACTCACCTTCACATCAGTGGTGCAGGCATAGCTCGCTGCATTGATTCCTGGTGTGGTCTCCAGCGTGAAGGACTCCTGCAGAAGTGTGCAAGAACCAGGGCATCAGCAGCTACTTATTACTGAATGCTTACTGTGAGCTGGCGGCGGCTTTGCACGTCTTCCCTTTGGACAGCACTCAGGCCACCAGACATGATTTGCAGCAGGTCACGCTCACCCTCTCCATCGCGGTGATAATGCAGCTCAGGGCAATGATAAGGAGCGCCGCTTCTAGGAGCAGTCCTGCAAGGCGGCACACCAGATCGCGGCTTGATGGTGGCCTTAGGATACGTAGCAGGCAGTGTTGTACAAATAAGGGAAGCAGCAAGATGTTGAACTTGCCTGCCAGGTTTGCAGCAAGGACATCAACGCTCAGAGCGACGGTCGCCAGCATCATTGGGAGAGCGTGTTGTAAACAAGTACGGAGGAAGGTTATGCCGACCGACAGTGGTGCAAGTAAAGAATGTCGTCAATCAATTATGCCTATATGAGAATGATGCAGCCTTTGCCCAGGAGTGCTCCTTATGTTCCATGCCCACCCGCGCGCGCAACCCTGAGTTGCCTTCGCAGATTTTCTTGTCGTGCCTCATGCGAAGTTTTCATTACCCCTTCAGTAACCCCTTCAAGACCTTTTCGGGTGAGAGGTCCTGGCCAGAGAGCCAGAGGTAACAGCTTCTGTTTGACGTGTAGGCTTCCCTCTTGTGTATCACAAAGGTTACATCGGTGCCACAGCTTATAGCCATGCCGAGGACGCTGCACAACACTTTCCACCAAGAATGGAGGACAGATGGCAGAACTGGCTTGCATGCCTCCGCGGCCACACACGCACATGGCTCAACAGGACACATCCTAGCCTAGGAGCATGCCCAGTACATCTATACACTAGCCAGACGTCCCAAGGACACTACGCAAAGGGTCGACAGTGGACGGCGCAGCACAATAAGCAAAGCACACGGCTACAAAACCAACGACAAAAGCTCGTCAAGGTCTCCCCGCCCAATGCTCCTGGGTCCCCCTATTAGTCGCCCAGCACCCACAGGCAAGCCCTCCATAGGTTGCGGCTTCTGGTCTGTTCGTGCCAGGCTGCCTTCCAGGTGCACGGAGCCCTCAGACACGATAACGAGCGCCGTGTGCATGCAAGCTGGTGTGGACAGCTGCCACACATTCACTAGCTCGAGACCTGTAGAGACAGTCTCTACGGTTACTATGCCCAGCTGACTATTGCCGGACGCCTCGTCCCTGCCCCCACCTGTGGCAGCACCACCGTCACTAGCGCGGCTGTTGTGACTGGCAACCTGGCTGGTTAGGGTGGCGTCCAGTCTGTAGCACACTGCCTGGTGCCGAAGCCACGCTAGCAGCTCTCGCACCAGAGTGCCGCTGCCATGCTCGCTGCTGCCCTTCGATCCCCAGGGTTGGACCTGCGGCAATGGCGGTGCCCCACCACCTGCTGCTGATGCTGCTGCCCCAGCTGCAGCCCCAGCCTCAGCTGCTTCTGCCGAGGTCAAGGCATAATCAGCACCAGCACCGGAGCTTGTGCCTCGCAGATAGGCTTGAAGCAACGCCAGCGCCTTGGACTCAAAGCGGTCCTGGAACCCGGGAGATCGCAGCAGAGCAAGCGCATCGCGTGCAGCAGCGCTTTGCATGCTGCCCTGGGTGCAACTCCATGAAGAGCCTGCTGCCCCACTGGCACTGCCCTCCGGCTGCTGCGGGCCCCATCCAACACCCAATGCTGCTGCTGCTGCTGTCCTGGCAGCTGTATGCTGGCCATCAATGTCCATAGCATTAGGTTCAGATCCGCCACCTCCGCTGCTGTCTCGTGCCTGTTGAGAGTCCCTTTGCTGTGCTAATGCGTCCCGCTCGAATCTTTTCTTGGCTGCCGTCGCCAGCTGGACCAGCAAGGGTGCCAGGCCATCTGGGTCCAGCGCCCGCTGAGCCTGCTGTGCCTCGTGCTTCACCAAAGCGCGCACGACCTGCCAACTCAGCACATGCTGTCGGGCTTGCAGCACAGCGTGGATGTCGTGCACGCCGCGTACGACGTATGGCTGGCCGCTGGCAGATCTGTCCACCAAGCAGGCGTCCCCATTTGAGTCCTGCTGACAGCATGACCAAAAAACAATATCACAACATATCAAACATCGCAGCATACATGCTGCCAAAACCACATATAGTTGCCAACCCACCCGGTGCTCGTGTTTGTGTTTCGTTTCATGGTGGCTCCCATTTTGATATAAAGCCACACCGAGCCATGCCCTGCAAGCAGCTTACCAGGCCCCACCATGCACTGCCGACTACTACAACTCCATCGCCCCGCCATACAGACCATCAAACCCGTGACTGCCCATGCCCACCTGCAGGAGGTTCCACTGGGCCCCTGCCTGTTCGCCACCTGCTTTTTTAGCGCCGTGCTTGAGAGGCAGGGAAAGGTCCACATAAAAGAGCCCATCTGCAAGTACAGTACAGCACACCTCATTGTCATGACAGTGCCCACTGTCGGAGCTGCTTTGGAAGTCTTTGCAAGTTACTTCTTTACGGGTCTCCCTAGGGAGTGCTAGCATACCCAACCACAGGCAGCCATTTGCAAAACTGCCGCTGACTTCGCAGGTATGCTGAAGCACTGACACTGGCCGCACTTCCAGACCAAGGACACATCACGAACCCACAGCCTTCCAGCATCCTCCCTGCAGGGCTAGGGTCAGCAGCACTGCCCCCTTCTTGTCTCTTTCCTCCCTTTGCCGCCCTCCTTCAGGATTGGCTGCGGCTCAGGTGGCCTGCCCACACCGGCAACCCTTCCCACTCACCCTTGCCACCATGTCTGTTCAGCCGCCAGTTCTTGCGAAGGTCGGCTACCTGGTTTAGGAACCGGGTGCTAACCTCAGACTGGGCTCTGAGCGCTTCAAGGCCTTCCCTTAGCCTAGAAGTGCAGCCCTGCAAAGAAGGAAGCAGGCCTGCCTACAACTGCATGTCCGCTGCTTAAGCCACACACACGGGGGTACAAGGTTCTGGCCGATATCCAGGGGCCGGGTGTAAAGCACTGTTGCTGGGATGGGAGCAACTCCGGAGCATCCTGGCAGGACGTTAGATCCTCCGGCCGTGACAGCCGCAGATGTATCTGCCCAGAACAGGTGGAATACATCGCATCTGAAGTCACTGCCCAGCCCGTTGTTGTGCTGCAGGGGCAAGCTTGGGGATGCGACTGCCAAGAGGGGCCAGGTGCAGGACATCAGGCCGGCCCCAGCTACCAGCTGCCCACCAGTCGGCCACCTGGCAGCGAGTCGATCAAAGGTGTCGCACAGGGTGTACCGCAGGGTTCACGCGGCGTGCAGCACAGTCCGCACCTTGAGCTGCTGCTTGCGGGTGGCTAGACGCAGAGCCCGCTCACGGGCTAGGTCCTCTAGGGAGTTGGGCTTCCGGGGCAGATGTGCCACCCCCACAAACTGCTGCTGCTCCACATAGGTCACCAGGTCCAGGATGACGTCAACCTCACCCTGCGGTTAGTCACTGGTGCTTGTGGGTGGAGCCCACAATACGCGTGAGGGGGAGGGGAGGGCAGAGCTCCCAGCATGCCTGCACCGACTTGCGCAAGCCGCTGAGTATAGCAGGGTGGCCGGCGGTGACTGATTCTGGGGAGGAAGGGTTCCATAACCCTGGAGTGTCGCATCGTCCAGTGCACCATTTGGGTCAAGCACAGGACTCGCTGGCAGCCGCGTCCATGGTCGCAGCCCCCAAGGCCAACACCCTGACACACCGGAAGTGCTGGGCACACCCACACCCATACCCCAAGGTTACCCTGGCAGTGAAGAGCTTGTCTAAAACTCGCTGGGGGTTGGGCATGCGCTGCTGTCTGCGGGCCTTCTTGTCGTCCTCTTTGTTGTCTTCCTCACCATCCTGCCTGGCAGCTCCTATTGAACGATCCTGCAAGGTCATGAAGCCAAGGTCTACGCAAGGACTGGCGGGGGCACGCCTGTCCTGCACGACGCGAGGAACATCCCCAGCAACGCCCGGTCCCCTGACTCTAGCGCCATACAAGTAACGTCAGGGACATTAGGGATTGCCTTTGTACGTCTTCCCAGTTGCAAACGGGGGTTCCTGGCTATTGTGTTACCCACACCAGCACTGCAGCAAAAGGCCTACCTGGATGGCTTTGTGCACAACTGCGTGCAGCTCCCAAAGGTCCTGATCAGGTGCTATATCTTCTTTGCCCAAGGCATCCAGTTGCTTCACCCGCTTAGCATGTGGCAGGCTCATAGTGAAGGAAGCGTCCGTCATTGTTTGGGCTAACGCAGGCCAAGCCCGGATACCATGGTGGTGTGATGACGAACACTTGGATACAGTCTCGTTTCCTGAGTATGGCTTGGGGACGCCCAACAAGAACTCTGCGCGCTGAAGCTGTGCCTGCTGTGTCCATGCCCGCCATTTTATCTTCGGCTAATGGGATCTTTAAACTAGTGCAAACAGGCCCTTGGTTAGGCTCAGCTCTCCAATACGTTGATATCCAAGTGCCTGACACACTCTCAAGCCCGCTCGTCCTCGGGTGTTCGCCGGCAGCAACCGCGGCCACACCATGCAACTCTCACTGGGGGCCGCGACTGGCAGCAGGCTCAGCGCCAGGCACGAGAAGCCCTCGTCGCCCGCAAAGCTTACGTGTGTGCACAGAAGTGCTGCTCGAAGCAGAGTGGTAGTGCAGGCTAACAGCCTTGACAGCAAGGGACTGTTTAGCAGCAAGAGCAGTCTCTTGGGTCCTAAGGGTCCAAGCCTGAACGGACCAGCCCTCTCTCCCAGCAGCCCACAGCAGTCTAACCTGCCCACCATCGATGACGTGGCACTGGAGTCAGAGGTAGGGTGGCACAGAGCGAGCACCTGGCAGTAGCTTCATTTCGTTTTAATATCTGTGGGCAGCGGTCCTTAGCCATGTGCACACTGCGCCCTCCTTAACCGGTCCTCGCTCTCCCTTGCCATCTGCCTCTGCCAAGTTTCCAAGGGGTGGTGGAGTAGTTCCTCATACTTGACCATCGGCTGCAGACCGAGCGGCAAGTCCGTCGGCTACCTGTGTTTAGCAAGCCAAGTTTTGCAGCTTGACTGTTGTCTGCACCTCACCTAGGCTCTAGTTTGAACGAAGCTCGAACAACAACAACAACAGCAACAACATTTGCACGCTTATATATTTGTATTCAGGCTGGTGTGGACTATACCAAGCTGCGGGACTTGCTAAAGGAGGGGCAGTGGCGGGAGGCAGAGGATGAGCAGCGGGCAAAGCTAATTGAGGCAGCAGGTAAGCTTTGGGGCCCGTGGGGTGGCTGGTCAGAGCTCAGTCTCCTCTATTGGTGGCTGATGGTCACATGTTCTGGGTGCCATCCAGTATGCTAGGCTCAGCCACACACATGAGCTCCCTTGCCAATGTTTGCTGTCGGGAGGGTGGCTATACTTGCCGCCATAATGTGCCGCTGCCTCTCTTTCTTGCATGTTTTGCACCACCTATCAAATGAGTTAGCGGGCAGTAGCACATTATGGCAAAGGCAGCATTGAGGCCGACCCACCTACTTCCCCTCGGAGTGCCTTGCATAGCATGACTGCTCCGGAATGCAGGGGCCGCAGCGCAGAAGCGAGGCTGGGTGTACTTTTCGGAGGTGTCATCCATCCCAGCAGCTGATATGAAGACCATGGACTTGTTGTGGCGGGCGGCCAGCAATGGCCGGTTTGGTTATAGCGTGCAGGTGTGGTGGCCCCGACTGAAATGCATACTACATGCGGCTGTGGCGTGCAGCGGAGCATATGTATTGCTATTGCTGCTATTTGGAGAGATGCGATGGGCAGGGTAGGCTGATGGTGTATGCTAGCTCCTCAAGGTACCTGGCCCTTGAGGGTTTCTAGGGCAGCCCATCAAGCAACGGCACGCCTTGCCAATTGACAGCAGCTGGTGGGCAACCGAAATCTATTAAAGGCTTGCATTTTGGCTGCTGCAGCGGGAGCTGTGGATCCAGAACCGAAAAATGTGGCCCAAGTTCTTCAAGGCTATAGACTGGGTGCAGGGGGAAAACAATGTGTACAGGTGGGTTTATCAGGGCTGAGTGGTTGGCCGGATGGGGTCGGTGGGCCTGGCATGGTCTCCGTTGCAAGGTGATTCACAAATAGCCTAGGGCTGCCCATCAAGCAGGCTGAGACAGTGCATTGGGCGCCGCCTGTCTGCGTTCCAGACACCTGTCAATTTCCAGACGTAACAGGTGTAGGGGCCTGGGTACATGCAGCCTGGCCACCTCGCTGGCCGTGCTTCTGAGCCACGAGGCAATTCTGCCTGGTGGTGCAAATATGAGACTTGGCCCTCTGAAAGAGTTAAAGGGCCGGCAATGCCTGAGTGGCGTGATGCTGTAAGACAAGGTCTGCTTGCACAGTGGTCAGACAGCTCGTTTTCCTGTCTGCTCCTGCTCACAGCATCGCTGCGTTTGCTTGCAGGAAGTGGCCCACGGAGTTTTTCTACAAGGAGGATGCGCCCAAGGGTCACTTGCCGCTGACCAATGCCTTGCGGGGCACCCGGCTATTTGAGGCAATACTTGAGCACCCTGCAGTGGTAGAGCAGCTGGCCGCTTCCAAAGGCAGCAGCGCGACTCCCGACTGGATGAAGTGAGCATACCGGGGCTGGCTGAGCGGAGTTGAGACAGTGGAGACAGTGTGTCCGCTTCTGTAGTGGTGCGTTGTAGCTAGGAGGCGTGGGGGCCAGCCTGCTGGAGGCGACTTGACTGCCGGAATACTATAGGCTTGTTCTACGTCCTTTCCCGTGTGATGGAATACTGGGCCAGTGTATAAATTATGGGTGCTGTCAGGCTTGGCAGAGCCATCTAAGTTCACAATCTGTGCCCAGGCCTAAGCAACGCATGCCCAGCATAATTGTGCCAGCTCAGTATGAATGCACGAAGGTTGTGCTATATGGCATTTACCTGCAGGAGATATTCCTTGCAAAGTCGTCTTCCATTTGGGTGTTGAAATCGTGACTGCGCTTTGCTGCCAAGTCCACCTCTAGGTGTGTGAAGACTAGCCCAGGTCACCACTCTGGTGTGCAAACAGTGGAGTGCAACCAGTCTGTAATGTGTTGACATATTGGAAGGGAAGGCTGAGGAGGGGTTGCCTTGGAAACTAGGAACGGATAAAGGCACATCCAGCCCCGTCAGTAGGGTTCACCCCTCTACCTTCTCAGGTCCCGTTCATGGTCCCGTTGCCTCACACGGTCAATAAAGGCACGCTCAAAACTCAGGCCGCTACTGCTCCTCTGTTCGCAAAGCCTGCCACCGTCATAGGGAACAGCCCCCTTGACGACCCACCAACGGACACGGGAAGTGGCGTGGCGGCGGTGGCGGCTGATGCTGTGGTATACTCGGATGAAAATGCTGGCTCAGCTTTGCTAGAAGGCAGCGAAAACTGCACCCGACGACTGGAGACCCGTGCCGTGGATTTCCTGCAATTCCAACGTATCTTCGATCGGAGCACTTTGCGAAAGCGTCCACGGTCGTTTCCCTCCAACCCGCGGGTTGCCCAGAGAGTCCAATCCCCTCAAACGCCCAGACCCCAGCTGTCCTAGGCGGTCACATCCCCCCTATAGCTATCTGAACTGCCAGAGGTGACCTGGCGAGGAGCTCGGGTGTGGCAGAGGAGGGAGTACTCGATCTGGCAGTCCAGCCATGGCTTCTCAGGTCTCAATCTCGTCTAACTTTCCGAAGGTGGGCAAACCAAAACCTTTGCGGCTCTGCTCGGCACTTGTCGCGGTAGTTGCTCCCCTCCTGCACTGGCTTGGCAGGCCATGTTTACTTAGAGGCACGACCGGACCCTGCTCCAGCCGTTATTGCTCTCCAGTAAGCTCCCATGACGGCCAACGTGGAGTTCGGCTGGCTCGCTGCACTTGCAGGGACTAAGGGTGCTGCTGGTGGATCAGGACCATAGCAGACACCATGTTGAAGCCCAGCTGCGACAGCCAGACCTCAACTATGCAGGTTAGGCTTGGTACCTGACGCTGGAGGTCATCCTTGGAGCGGGGCCATGTTGTGTTGATGAGTGCCTGCAGACAGCGCCTCGCCCTGGGTCGTCCGGAGTTGCCACAATTGCCGATCGGAGACTCTGCCTCCCTACACCTTGTGCAGTGACGCCCTGCGGGAGCGCCACGGAGGCCTTGTCCTGCTGCAGAAGCGGGGTTTGCCAGTTCGATGTAGTGCTAGCAGAGGTGAGGGTTGGCTGGGGGCAATGACCAGGCAGCTCGGTGGCAGTATGAACAAGCCTGCTGGCATAGCCCTCCTGTAAAGGCTGTCGACCAACCTGGGCATGAAAGCTCAAGCGCTGCTCCCTCGCGTTGGCTTTCTCTATAGAACCTGGCAACCCCAGTATCTCTCAGCGAGGAATGACAAGTTGGGCTGTTGCTGGTGTGTCGCATCCTCTTTGCGGGAGCTGCGCTGGCTTTGTGGTCCCCCCAGCCTTCCAGAAGCTTCCTGCCCGCCGCTGCCCCATCTCTGCAGGCCAGGCTGGTGGCGATGGACGAGGCCACAGGGCGCGCCTTTATCGAATCCTTCGAGGAGACGCCGGTGGTGTTGATGTCGGAGTGCAGCACGACGGGGGATGTGCTGAGGGCGGTGAAGCTGGGGGCTGTGGACTGGCTGGACAAGCCGCTGTCGCTGCTCAAGCTCAAGTGAGCTGCCGGGGTGGCAAATAACACAAAGATGGCGTTGGCAGGGGCGGCGGCGCATAAATTCTGTCCTGCGCTGCTTGTCAAGAAAGGGGGGGGGGGGGGGTCGGCTGGCGGCCGGGGACGGTGGCTGCTGATGGAGCTGCATTTCTTGGCGTCAGCCTTTGCAGCGAAACTGTGTGGTACAGCTGGGGTGTTTTTCTTAGATTCTGATTTCCTGAGATTTTACTGCCCGCTCCCCCTTGGTGCAGGAACATCTGGCAGCACTCCGTGCGCCGCATGATGCAGCGCACCTCCTTCTACGACGCCGGCGCGGACAAGGCGCCCGCGCCGCTGACGCAGCAGGTGTCTGCCGGCGTGCCGCTGGAGCTGTGCAGCCTCCGCAGCAAGCCGCGCACGGGCTCTGTGGGCCTAGACTCGCCGACCACGCCCACCATCGGCGACTCGCACGAGCTGGACGCCATCTCGGTGGCGTCGCTGGGCAGCATCAGGGACCTGACCGACTTCTCGATGGGGGATGCCATGGCGCGCGCGTCTTTCGACAGCTGTGACGGCAGCCAGGACGGGTTTGGCTCCGCCTGCGGCGCGCCGCGGCCGCCCTTGGCGACCAAGCCCAGCTCGTTTGGGCCCCTGGTGAGTGGCGGTGGTAGTTGCGGGGTAGTCGTACACTGGTCCATACCGTGGTATGTGTTCCTCCTGGTCCTCCTACTGGGTTAGCTAAAGTGCCGTGCAAATGTGACTTGGGAGCATATTGACGCATATTGCAGGTGGCGCCAGGCTGCAGCAAACTGGTGGCGGTACCTGGGTGGAGTAGCCTTTGACCAGGGCTTATTGCGGCGGCTTTGGCCTGTCCATACACCCTGGCTTTGACTTTGGCTGTGACTCGCTGCCTCCCTCTAGGTACCGGTGCCGCCTCCCTCCCACTGGCCACAGCTGCAGCCTGGGTGCGTCTGGGGCACCCCGGTAGGCGGACTTCTGGCGCCCCCGCCGCTGCCGGCCCAGGCGCCGGTGCCGCCAGCGCCCTGTCCCGCTGGCTTTGTGCCCAGCGTGCCTAGCACCAGCCACATGTCGCTCTCCTCGGTGAGTGCTGTATGCACATGCATCGTTACACTGCCAAGTTGTTTGCTGCGCTGCGCTTGGGCCACATGCAGCACCACTGCAAATAAGTCAAGTATGACAGGTGCCGCCAAGGTTGCAGGATCATTGCCGTCGGCATTTTGGAGCCTTTTGTCCAAAAACCGCAACTTTTCCGTCGCCGGCGTGTGCCTTTACCATTGCACACACAGCTTTGAGTCCTTGCATCCGTGCAGAATCTGTTGACGGGAGGCGGTCGGTTTGTGCCGGATGCTTCAGGTCTCGAAAGGCGTGCCTAACACCTCTGGCCTCTCCTCCACTCTTTCTGCCTGCAGTCGGGTGACGAGGACACTGTTGTGACGCTGACCCCTTCCAGCATCGCCACGGCTGGTGCCACCAACAGCGTGTGCATTCCACACGGCTTCCTTGATGGCGACGATGCTCGTAGCGGTGAGGGACTGTAAAGCATGCAGCATCCCGCGTCGTCCAATCTGTGCTGCTCTGCTCAGCTGCCCAGCCCTGTCCTAGCATTGGGCTGGACAGTGCTAGGTTGTTGTCATCCCCTTGTAAGTGCGCCAAAACCCGTAGTCTGGGGTATGCTGCGCCTATTATGGCTGCCTTGGATTGCTGAGTACGCTGTGGTATGCCATCATGCTTTGCAGAGCGGGGGCCAATTGGCCTGAAGCTGCGCAAGAGCGGGAGCCTGCTGAACCTCATCAACGCTGCTCTTTCGGCGTCGATGTGATGAGCATGCTTTGCCAGGCAGGCACGCTGGGAGGTTGCATACACTGTGCCGGCTTGCTGCTCGCTGGGACTGGCCAGGAGGGAGCGCTTGACTTGAAAGAGTGTGCCAGAACCGCGGAGGTGGCAGCGACAACCTGAGAAGAAAATTGATGAGCTGGGGAGGTGGGCACCGGGCACGTGCCATGCCGCTATCGTTGTGGGCGCTGGGGAATGTCGTGCCAGAATGGCGCACAAGTTTTGGCTGTGGGCCCTTGCTTTGCGGGCACAGAGTTTTGTTGTGGGGACGAGGGCAACAGCGTGCGGCTGGATGAGAGAGAGGCCCGGGTGCTGGTTCCGGGGTGGCGGGGTGTTTTGCTGGATTGCGGCACGTGCGGTAGTGCAGAGTGTGTGTATGTCCCGGAAAAGCGAGGCGAGTTGTGTTTTGGAAAGGTCCTGCTGCAAAGCGGTCGGCCTGCCTCCCACCATGCACCTCCGATGACAATTGTGCCCCAGGGCTGGTTGTTGTTGCTGCGTGCTTTGGTGCGGATTTTCGATTCCCCTATCATATTGCCTGAAGAGGCGCCCGGTGGGCAAGCGTTGCGACGGCACAGTGTTAGGCGCTTTGTGTGACTGTGCCAGGCTGGCTACCTGGTGGCAGGTTGCCCTTACATGCTGTCGCTGCCTTTGCTCCGGGTGTCTTCAGAAACGTTTGTTTCTCCTCCTGAACTAACCCCAAGACAACGCCGTTTCATGTTTTGCATAGGGTATATCCCAGCGTGTGGCTCTGCCGTGCCTGTTTGGTGTTTGGGGGTACTTGCTGGGCTCAGTGGGAGTGCCTTGTGCCTCGGACAGGACTGCATTTCGCTTGGCTTTGCCATTTTGCGTCCTTATCTCGCTCTTGTGGGCTGTGCCCTCTAGGAGGCTCAGTCTTGTTCGCGTCCGCCTAACTTGACATTAGCGCTGCTGGCCAGGGGCCCAAGCCGTGTCAGTTCCCAATGTGTCGGGTCTTGGTGTGTGTACATGTGCTGCAATTTGAGAGGCCAACCCGGCCGCCGCAACTTCATTTCATCCCACCTCGGCGGGGTTTCGTACCAAGCTCGTATATGAACACATTTATTTTATTTGGGGCTACTCTTCCCTGAAGGGTATGGGTTATAAGTAAGGTAGAGTAGCTGGTGGTGCAGTGCCCATTTGTGTGCTGCTGCCATTGCGTGTCTCTCCTCCTGCTTTTCTTTAATACTACTCTATCGTTTGCTCTCTTTCTCTCTCCCAACTGGCCTTGGCACCTTCCTTGCCAGGCTTGGCACTTGGCTCCTCGCCCCCCGCAATAGTTGTCCTTCCAACGGTCAGGCAAATGTGTGAAAGGGAGCGGCCCTGTGAGGCCGCCCCCAACCATGCTCTCATGGACAAGGGCTGCATAACTCCCAAGTTGTTGTTTCATTAGAGCACTTGCGCCATTGTGGCTGGCCTCCGGTCCCAGCGGTTTCTCTTGCATTGTTTGGTATGCTAACCTTGTTGCGCCCATGCGGACAGCCACTCACACTAGGTGGTTGTGCTGTCTTGCACGTGCGCTCCCTCCCTCGGTTTTTCACAGACCTCTTTCATGCATGTTTTGTGCCCCTCCCCTGCAATATGATATGGGGCGGAGGCTGTGCCTTCCTTTTGCTTGAGTGCATTCTTACACCGGCCATTTGGGCCTTTTTGACAGAGGACTACGTGTGGTTGCCGGACTTAGCGGATTTGGGCCACTTGCCTAGGCTGTGGGGACTGGGATGAAAAGTATCCCTGATCCAGGGCTGAACTCGTGTAAGACCTATGTATTGGACGCAGACCTCGCTTAGCTTGTGCCCAGGAGTTGAGCGGGATGCAGACAGGCAATCGAACAGATGCCGTGCGCTGCATGGCATGCATGCCTGTCAGCTCCCCATACACCAGATCAGTACAATTAGTGCAGCAGTACATTTGCACCAGACCTCAGGCAAGGCACACCTAGCATTAATCCATACAGCTTTGTCAGGCAGGTTCACCTACCTCCTGTCTGTTCGCATCGCCTGCCACCTGTACCAAATTCAACATGATGCTTTGGAGCCCAGCTCTTGACATTGTGCCAGACTACCCATAAGGAAACGGCATGCAGTGGATGCTCAGAACATCAGCTGTACACCGTTAAGGATGAATAACAGTGTGGTTGTGAGCTTCTTCTGAGTCGCAGTGTGCTTAGCAGGAAATGGGTGGATGCACGAAAGGGAGTTGTCGCATCAATTTTTTACCTCTTCAGGTTGCAAGCCTGTAACAGCTGTAACTTGAGGTGTGGGCAGATGACTGCCCTCCAGTAGGACAGCAGCAGGATGCTCATAGCGGGGGTTGCTCGATGTCTTGTGCTGGGCTACTGTGCTACCTTGAGAATGAAGCTCAAATGTATACTATCTTGCGCAGCGACCTTAGTTTCACTTTCGCTGCCCTGGCTTTTGACAGAGAGATCAGTCTTGGGTACATTGCCCCCTGAAGAAGAGGCGCCTAAAGGCCGCCCCCACGCAGGCTTACCGTCATTGCCAGGCCGACGGAATGATGCAGGCTAGCCACCTAACAGGGACGGCAAGAAGCAGGCAGGACATCTTGCTACCCGGCTGCTCGAGCCAGGGAGCTGGCCCCCGCGGCCCAACCGCACTGGCACACAGGCCGAGGGGCACCACCGTCCTCCCCAGGAAAAGGAACACACACTGGCACACACAGCACAAAACACATAATCAAATCAGGCTGGCTCGTCAAGGGGCCCAGCCAGGAGCTCAGAGTTCATCGTGGTCGCCTAGGTCCTCCTCATCCCCGCCGGGGGCGCCGCCAGAGGCTGCATAGACCTTTGAGATGATGGGCCCGCAGATATCCTGGACCTCCTTTAGCTTCTCCTCATAGTCTTCCTGCGATAGGCATGTTGGCGCATGGACTAGTTAGGAGTATGTGTGGCTTATGGGTTTTCCCCAATCGGGGGGCTGTCCCCTGACCTCACACGCGTACAACACCAGCCTGAGCTTATCTTCCTTGTAGTCCTACCATCAACTATTAGGAAGTGCTCATACTTATAACCATCCTCCTTGCGGCAAGACATGGCTGTACTGCTGGATCGCCCGGCTGTATTGCACATGCATGCCTCAATCCCCCGTACCACACACCACCCAGTGAGCACTGGTCACACAGAGAACCCACCACACAGCGTGCAGCGCACACAGCCCAGCACAAACTATCACCCCCCAAAACATTGAATGCTCGAAGCCATTGCGGCGCCTCCGCGCCTGCTGAGCACCCAGCCAGTCCAGCCCAAACTGCACCGCCACCCACCATCATCACCAAAGTCCAACCCCGCACCAAACCCCCTGAACCGTCCAGTATATCTGTGAGCAAACGCCGTCTGCTTCTCATCAAAGACCAGCCCAGCCTGTCCATACCCACACAGAGATGCTTTAAGGAATCTAGCACCAACAGCGCAGCCCAGGTACTGACCTTTTCTGCCTCCTGGTTGTCATCGAGCCAGTCCAGCCCGTCCTGCACCGCCTTCTCAATCTTCTCCTTGTCATCCTCGTCGATCTTCTCCTTCAGCTTGTCTGCAGTCAATCGGGGAGTCAAAGTATCACCTAGCATGGCGCCTAGACACTAACCCCCAACCCCTAAAACCCCAAACAGTAAATCCCTAATCCACCAGACATGCCAGCACACCGACGACGGCAGCTTGGTCCATCTCTTCCGATAGGCGCGACAGATGAGCCTCCTGACGGCTAGCGACCACAACGCATACCTGAGCGGCTTGATGCAGCTCAGCAGCGCTGTCTTCTGGGCACCTCCAAGCAAAGGCGCATCAGACAGATGACCACTGCAACGTGCCGCCCCCTCCCTTCCTGCTTCGCACACCACTACCAAAGCGACCAGAGCTCCAGCCTGCTCACCGGTAATTGTCTGCTTCATGTTGTAGCAGTAGGACTCCAGCTGGTTGCGGGCGTCAATGCGCGCCTTGACCAGCTTGTCCTGCTCCGCAAAATCTTCCGACTCCTTCACCATGCGCTCAATCTCCTCCTGGGACAGCCGACCTGCAATTGATGACGGTAACGACTGGTGGGTACCCCATATATCCCCGGCTGAACCCACTACAAAATTCCTGGAGCTCTCCGTCCAGTACCCTCTCCACTCCTTCCCAATTCACTGGGAAGGCTGGCTGCAGGATTATTTGGTGTGAAGCATGCGCGACATGCCCAGCAGGCTGGCAGCAGGTGTGTCTACTACGATAACACACAACCCCCCAGCCCCACCCAACAGCCAGCCTCAGCTGGGCACCCCACAGCCTTTCCTTTCCACTTACCCTTGTCGTTGGTGATGGTAATCTTTTCACTCTTGCCCGTGCCCTTATCCACGGCCGCCACATTCAGGATGCCATTGGCATCAATCTCAAATGTGACCTCAATCTGGGGGGTTCCACGAGGCGCCGGGGGAATCCCCTTCAAGTCGAACTGCCCCAGCTTGTGGTTGTCCTTGGTCATGGCACGCTCCCCCTCAAACACCTGCATGTGGGATAACCACGGCAAAACCAAAAAGAGTAAGCAAGCAATAATGAGGGTGCTGTGCAACCCCATCCGCCGTTTACCTTTCAATACCATAAGGAACACAAGCAATGCCTCCTGACTCCTTTGTTGGCATTGCAACAAAAGCTTACTGCTGTCCTACTGCCTAGCTACACTGCCTCCCCCAACTTTCCACAAGAAGCGAGGGGTACATGCAATTGCAGCCAACCCAGGTCTGCAGGGAATACAGAGACAGCGTTCCGCAGCCAGCTGGGGGCAGCATAACACATCACGAACACCCCGGCCCCCTCCATAGCCACCCACCATCACACCCATCCGACCTTGCACCAACACAGCGCCATCACATCCATTCAACCTTGCACCCACCTGGATGGACACGGTGTTCTGGTTGTCCTGGTATGTGGTGAACACCTGAGACTTCTTGGTGGGGATCACGCTGTTCCTGCAAGACAGGAAAAGCACGTGGCGGTGGAAACCACGCTAGTAGATAGAGACAGGCAAAACTTGTTTACTACTGACCATATCATGATGAGATCGATACAAATAACCAGACATGATGAGAGGGACACGACTTCACTCCAGCCAGCGAACACCACTGGAAATTTATCGAGCTGCAGATAGCAGGCTGACCCTTACCCAGACACAGCTGATTCATCAGCTGCAACTACGCAGGAAGACAAACCTGTTGATGAGCTTGGTCATAACGCCGCCCACAGTCTCAATGCCCAGCGACAGCGGGCACACATCCAGCAGCAGGATGTCCTTCACCTCATCGCCGCCCTCGCCTGACAGAATGCCGCCCTGCACACAGCAGAGTTGCAACGAAAGCAGTAAGAATTGATATCAGTAAGGAATAACAAAAAAACTATGTAAATGGAAACGAGCCGCAGCCCAGCATGCTCTCCGGCCTCGCACAGCACGCAGTATGTGCATCCAGCCTCGGTAACGGGGGCCTAATAGTCCACAGCAGTGTAGAGGCCAACTCTAAATCTGCTCTTATTGTACATGCCTGCCCGCAGTTGCAACATTCGATTAACCTCCCATCAGATGCACGCTCAGCCGTGTATGAGTACCACCCGCTCAGGCAATACTCAGAAGGGAAAGGCAAAGGCCGTACCTGCCCCGCCGCGCCGTATGCAACGGGCATGTTTGAGTACCAACCGCTCATGCATGACAAAAGCAAAGGCCGTACCTGCACCGCCGCACCATATGCCACAGCCTCGTCGGGATTGACACCCTTGTTGGGCTCCTTGCCGTTGAAGAACTCCTTGATGAGTTGCTGCACCTTGGGGATGCGTGTGGAGCCGCCCACAAGCACAATCTCGTCGATCTGGTCCTTCTTCAGGTTGGCATCCTCCAGAGCCTGCAGGAAAAGGAGTTGATGATGAGGGGTTGTCAAGCAGCAGACGCTGGCACAAGCTCAGTGTATTAACCCTCCAGTCGACGCGCGCATAGGGGGTGGCACCGCGTACTATAAAAACTTTGGATTCCAGCCTCCCATCCACCGCAAAACATGCCCAATTGGCGCGCAAGCCGCAACACTCACCTTGCGAACAGGGCCCATCGTCTTCTTGAAGAGGTCATTGTTTAGCTCCTCAAAGCGAGCACGGGTCAGCGGCTCTGCAGGCGACAAATAGATAACGCAGCCATGAATGGTAGCAGCAGTGCACCGACCTCTGCCACAAGCAATTCACAACTGTGTCAGCACAAACGTGCCAAAGGAGCTCAGTGGATAACGAGAGGTTCCTAACAAAGGATACATCCCATACCACTGCCAACTACGCCACCTAACCCAGAACCACCCAACTCACAACTACAGTAGCACCAGGTAAAACGACATCAGCGACCAACCCTGGCGGCTGTGTGACTCACCTGACAGGTCAACACCCTCCACCAGCGACTCGATCTCCACGCGGACCTGGTGCTGACTGGACAGCGCACGCTTTGCGCGCTCCGCCTCGCGGCGCAGCTTCTGCAGGGCGCGGGCGTCGGTAGACACGTCCTTCTTGTACCTGCAGAACATGTTGGAAACCACAAAACGTCAGCAAATCATGGGCACAGGGTGCTGCAGAATCTGCAAGGGCAGCACCTGAGTCGCCGCCTTTCCTGTACCGCTGTGGATGAAACGCAGGAGCCAGATGATCGATGGAGCGATCCCAAGCACCCCCACATGCCATTCGCTGCGCATAATCACATATCTCTAGGCGCAGAGGAGATGCAGTACACCAGCTGTGTCCTGACACCCGGTTCCCTGCTCACTTGCGCTTGATGAGCTTGATGAAGTACTCCATGACCCGCTGGTCAAAGTCCTCACCACCCAGGTGGGTGTCGCCACTGGTGGAGATGACCTGGACATAGCAGGCACAGCAGCACATCCCCTCTCTGGCTCTGGTAACTTCCAGCCACCTATTACCCGCCACTGAGCAGGAGGGCCCCACGCCACATTACCTACCAAGTAGGCTATGCAGATATATCTGTGCATGGTCTGGACATAGCCAGGCACAGAGAAGCGTGCAGAGCCAAGCGTGGCATCGTGCAGGAATGACCCAGGACTGAATTTTGGGCCGCACAAGTAACACGATAACCACTACCATGAGCCCAAGAAGGTGCTCTGGTGCGACCGCTGAATCAGTCTATGGGCCGTGAGGCGGTGTCAAGATGCAGTTTACGAACCCACCTCAAACACGCCAGCGTCGATAGTCAGAATAGACACATCAAAGGTGCCGCCGCCCAGGTCAAAGACCAGGATGTTCTGCTCCTTGTTCTTCTTGTCCAGGCCATAGGCAATGGCGGCAGCGGTGGGCTCGTTGATGATGCGGACCACGTTCAAGCCGGCGATGGTGCCCGCATCCTGCAACTTGCACATGCCAAGGGTATGACAATGGTGTGGCCGGGCCCTGTGGGGGGTAGTTCAGACTACACCCAGGCCAGAGAGGTTAGCAACCCTGGCCCCTGCATCAGGGTTGACGCCCAGGCCAGGGCGAAAGCTGGGTAACTGTTACTTTGCCCAGCAGCAATGGCAGCTGCAAATAGTGACACCCCTCTGCCTGTCATGCGGCTCGGCATGGCAAACCTAGCGCGGGCCTCTGCCGCTGAGGCTTAGCCCCAGCTGGTGGGTACATCCACACGTCCGCTTCCTGCTGTAGGTCATCTTGATATCCAGGTGCAGTGACAAATGACACAGGTGGTGCAGGAACACACAGCCCACGCACCACCTGAATGGCCTCTGCCGCTGCTAGTCAGGAACCACGCTAGCACTATCCAAACCAGTCTGCCGACTCATGCCAGCCAGCAATGCACCAACCTTGGTGGCCTGGCGCTGTGCATCGTTGAAGTAGGCGGGCACGGTGACCACAGCGTGCTTGACAGTCTTGCCCAGGAAGGCCTCGGCAGTCTCCTTCATCTTAGTCAGGATCATGGCGCTGATCTGCAGCCGCCAGCAGCAGTATGTGAGGTGAGAAACAAATGCTTTGCTGGGAAGCAAGCCCAGCAATCAACCCAGCACTACTCAGAAGAAGCTCGGGTGGGCAGGCTGGAAGGAGAACCAGCGCCTTCTTGAAAAACCAACATGGTACGCCACGCGATGTGCACATCCAACAGTGGCAGCATGCCCATGGCAATCCATAGATAGGGAGCCAACGACGGCCCATAGCCTACAAACCCCTGCCCATCCCAGCATGCATGCAACTTAGAGCGTGTGGGCCCCCGGTTCAGTCCAGCCGGGAGCAGCCTGGCAGGCCGGCAGGCAAGGGCAACCCACCTCCTCTGGTGAGAAGACACGGTCCTCGTCGTTCACATTGACTTGCACGTACGGCTTGCCAGTCTTGTCCACGATGTCATATGACACCAGCTTCTTGTCGCGCTGCACTTCAACGTCCTGGTACCTGCCAGAATGGGGAGCATGGGCTGGTGGTCATGGCTCATTTAAGGGAGTTTCCTGGTCCTCATCGCTGCGCTGGTCACTCTATAACACACGCTTTGTGCTGCACTGGCAGTAGGTGATACGGTGAGTCAGGCGCAGGCGGCAGCTGAGCGCCTTGACACCCCGACAATCAAGTAGCCGTGCATTGCAAAGCTCCGTTTCTTATGCACATCATCGACGCCCACGCCCCCAGAAGCCAATCTCTCACCGCTTGGCACACCCCAGACTCACTTGCGGCCGATCAGGCGCTTCACATCATAGATGGTCCGCTTGGGATTCACTGTGGCCTGGTTCTTGGCAGCGTCACCAATGAGTCGCTCGGAGTCAGTAAAGGCCACGTAGGAGGGAGTGATACGGTTGCCCTGCAGCAGACAATGAGGGACTGCTAAGCCAGACTGGACAGATATGGTGATGTCCGGGCATGCCTGTGGCATTCACCGGGCAAGGAAGCCTTTGCAAATTCGGCAGATTGGTCATGGGGCTATGCTGCCAGGGCCACAGAGTTTATGTACTGTGGTTTTGGTGTGCATGCCGGCAGTGGAACAGGACCCAAAACGGTAAGCTGACGATGTGAGGGACGCACAGCAACCTGAGTAGCCCTCCTCGTGAAGCATGCTACAGCATCTTGAAGAAAACAAAGCACAACCAATATCCATATGAACCTGAACAATGCCGTCAAACAACAGGACCCCTAAAAGGGCCGGCAAGCACACACTTGCCAGCCTAGGTAACCAGCAGCAGTTGCCTTTCTTCCACAGCAATATATGTCAAGGCCGGACAGCTGCTTACTTGGTCATTCGCCACAATCTCCACTTTGCCGTTGCGGTAGACCCCCACACAGGAGTAAGTGGTCCCCAAGTCAATGCCGATGACGGTGCCCAGCTTTTCCTGCTCAGCCGCCTTCTCCTCCTTCTTTGCGTAGCCTTGCAGGGCGCAGAACGCTACCACTGCGGGCAGGAGAAGGGCAAGGCAAGCACGTCAGACGAGGCAGACGCGCTTGTTTTGCTTGCTCAATAGAGGACCAAGTTTTGCCTTGCCCAGGTTGTTGCCATTCCTCTGTCATCTCTGAGGAGCAGGGGAGTAGTGATTGCGTGAGAAGTATACAGGGGAGCAGGAATGCGAAATATGTAGGTGACAGGGGTCCCCACACACGTTGCAGGTGCCAAACTAATAACGGGGCATCACTCCCAGGGCACAACATCCCTTGACAGCTAAGTAGCACTGCAGTTCTAGCCACATCAAGAAGCAGCCCAACGAACCGTGCCGGCTTCGATCAGTTGCTTAACAGTATTACAGACAAGTATACACAAAAGTTATGCACTGGGCGTCTCTCACTGTTCCCCTAACGCAAGGGCCGCTGCAGCAAGTCGTGCGGTCTGGTCAGTGATCAAACCTCACCGGCTAGCAAAAGGGCCGACCGAAGCCTCATAGTTGCCTGGCAGCCGTGTGTCCGTAAAACAGACCCAAATGCCTCTCTCAGCCGCAAGCTCAGGGAAGTGTACAAGAATGCAAATGCACGAGCAGACGGCCCTCTCCAGATAATTGGGGCGGTGAGTCAAGCAGTTCTAAGGCATGCGGACAGACCTCCGCGTCTTCTAGCCCAAGGACAAAGGAGGCGGGAACTGACGTCGTCGCATGCAGCGCAGGAAGTTCCAGAACAGAGGGGTCAAAAAACACCACCGTTGGTGCATTGCCACGATCTGGGTGGGCAAAAACAAAGGCCTGTCAGAATACTGCTATTGCAAACATGGCAAACGCTAGGAAGTGGGCGGTGCCCCTCCTCGTGGCATGCGCGCTGATCAGCAGCTTGCCCGGTCCGTAACAATACTAGTGCCACTTATTTTTCTCCCGAACATGTTGATGTCTCCAATTGTGACATTTTATCTATAGCTTGTCCTGCAGGTGGCCGTTGCGGTGACTTGACATCAGAGGAGGGGTGAGCCATACAACCCTGCATACCCGCGCACTTTGCCTGCAGTCTATCAGGTGTCTGTTTTGGGTACCTTTGGCTTGGCACCAGCAGGTATCGACGTGAGACCACTTACCCAAAGTGCAGGACTGCTGCCGCAGCACCTAAGGCACATGCGTTCCGCCCCGGAGCTGAAACTATGCCCTTCCAGGCAAGTGGAAACTTACGACTTTCAGATGCCAGCAATGTACGTTGTCGGCACTGGGCCTCTGAAGGGCTTACGAGGGCCTGGCACCAGGCGGGGCACTGTAACTTTCACAGCTTGCTGTGACAAAGGCTGCTAACCAACGGGCTCGGCTTTTGGTTTATGTATCTAGGTGTTGCCTGCTGAATTTGAAGTTGCGCTTACAGCACAACACCCCTGCACCTTAATGTCCAGGCTGAAGTGAACAGAATGATGGATATCATCATTCACTCGTTGTACTCCAACAAGGACATTTTTCTTCGGGAGCTGATTTCCAATGCTGCTGATGCTCTGGACAAGATCCGATTCCTTTCCCTCACGGACAAGTCACAACTGGGTGGGTGACTGGCTGCTTGGGCGAGCGGGTTAACAAGTCTGTTGCATGTCAGGGGATCCAGCTGCGTAAGGCCAAAATCTTTGCTTGTAGCTAGGCTTGTGCTGGCTGTCAAGGTTCTAAACCAGCAGCAGTGCTGCATTTCCATTTTCAGCAGTTACTTCTGCCATCCGCCTTGCATTGTCAAACCGTAAGCAGTGCAGGAGATGCCTTCTTCTGTTGTAAGCTTGACCCCACTGTCCCCAACATGATTGCCTTCAGTGATCGATCAGAGGGATACCTCTTTACAGTGGTATAACTTCGAAAAGCAGGCATGATGGCTGGAGGTGCTCAGGCAAATGGAGCACCTTCCTTGCAGGGGAGGGCGAGAACCAGGACCTGGAGATCCGCATCAGCATTGACAAGAACAACTCCATGATCACCATCAGGGATCGCGGCATCGGCATGACTAAACAGGATCTGATCCAGAACCTGGGCACCATCGCCAAGTCGGGCACCTCAGGTAAGGTTTTAAACCTTTGCCTGGTAAACCGAGGTTGACCGGAATCTCTGCGCTTGTTCAAAGCTGTGGAAGTTGGGCTCACTGCCTGTGCCGGCAACTGGCTGACTTTTGTACAGTAGGCTGTGCCGCCCTGTATGGCGAGTGCACATTGCCAGTACATATGGGCAGCGGGCAAACAGCATGAACAGCAAGAGGCCAGTTGTCCAGCCAAGCAGGTCTGAGGTGTAATACACCTATATGATACATGATGAACTGATGATTGGTGGATGAGTAATCTCCAGTAGTGCAGGGAAGCCTCTGGTACAGACGCCGAAAGTGCACTATTAGCAGGGTTAGTCATGCCGCCGTCATGTCTCACCCCGCCCCCGCCACAACACCCT
>BBXU01001269.1:0-16721 GCA_001598975.1 Parachlorella kessleri | reverse complement strand
CCCCTCCCCCGCGTGACGTGAGGCATGGCAAGCGGCAGGTCGCCGGCTTCTTTATAGGGGTCATGTGCCCCAGGCGCAGTCAGCCCTGGCAGCGCCCGATGTAGCTTACAATGCAGTCCGCACTGTTCCTCACTCGATGTTGATGGGAGGATGTGAGTAATGATGACCCCCCCTTCCCCCCTGCAGAATCTGCTGGAGTACGAGGACAAGGAGTTCTCCAATGTTAGTAAGGATGACCTGAAGCTTGACAAGGACGAGGACGAGAAGAAGGCGGAGAAGAAGCTCAAGGTCAGCACTTCAGTTGATTAGTTTGCCCGCAGCAGAGCAGGCTGTGATGGGTTATCAACCATTGAAGTCGCAGTGTACTCTTTTGCTGCCATCATGGATCTCAGCCACTCTCAACAAGGCAGGGAGTAGTTACGTGAACTTAAACCGGGGAGCTCAAATGTAGGCCACATCCTTACCCCACAAGGAGTCCCCTCTACCAACCCGCGGCTGGCTGTCCCCATAAGAAGGCAGTCCCCCACCCCATGCGCCCCCCCCTGCTGTGCCTGCTGAAGCCTTTATACAACCTGGTCTCCGCCGGGTGCCAGGAGCACTTGTCACGTTGCAAGCGGTGACGGCCACATTGCAGGCAGTGCAAAGCTCTGAAAGCCTTGCCCTGCCCCCGCTGCTGCCCCTTGGCAGGAGGAGTATAAGCCTCTGACCAAGTGGTGGAAGGAGCAGCTGCGCGGCGACGCCAAGATCGATGCCGTCAAGCTGTCAAAGCGCCTCTCGTCGACGCCCTGTGTGGTGCTGGCCAGCAAGGTGAGGCTGGGCTGGGAATATTCTGTATGAAGCGTCCAGGGGATATTCCTCCTGTTGTACCCCTGAGATGACCAGCGGCGTGGTCCTGGCCAGCAAGGTGAGGCTGAGCTGGCCAGCGCTCCTCATGAACCCTCCTCCCTGGGATATTCCTCCTCTCGTACCATAATCAACAGCTGCGTGGTGCTGGCTAGCAAGGTGACGCTGCCGCCTCCAGTTGGAACGGAGGAGCGTATGGAGCCATCATTCTGTAACTTCGTAGGCAAATTAGGCAAGCCTTGTGCTCGTTAGAGAACCCCCTGGGAATGTTCTGTGCCTAATGAGCAGCTGTGTAAGGCCGGGGTCCCTCCCTTTGGTGCTTCCCGCAGTGTTTTGTGTTGCGGCTTTCGTGCCATGCTGACTGACACCTTGCCAGCTTGAAAATTTGCCTGCCAACAGGGAGTGCACGCTGGATGGGTACAGACTCCATCAGACTTTGTGAGGGAGACAAACAGCTGACTAACCCCTTGGCCCTGAGACCCGCATGCCCCTGCAGTACGGCTGGTCCGCCATCTGGACTTTGTAAGATGCGCAACAGCTGACTAACCCCTTGGCCCTGATGACTCACGCCCCTGCAGTACGGCTGGTCCGCCACCATGGAGCGCATCCAGCGGGCGCAGGCGCTGGGAGACTCGGAGCGAGCCAAGTACATGCGCGGCAGCCGCACCTTTGAGATCAACCCCAAGCACCCGCTGGTCCGGGAGCTCAAAGCGCGGGTGAGTCAGCTATTTGTCATAGCCATGCTGATGGCTAGCCAGCTCATCATGGACTCGTAGTGGTGGGTGGCTGCTGCCCTTGCATGTCGCCAGCCAGCTTCAGCAGGCACCCCATGTTGCCACCATCAGTGCACAGGCATTGACCTGCGGCTTTGACCTTGCGCCTTGGTCAGACGACAGAACATGACTGCGCCCGTGGCTGCTTGGTGGCCCACCTGCCCTGCCTGCTGTGCCTGCCGTGTGCAGCACGCTGCCGACCCCGAGGACGAGAAGACTAAGGATGTGGCCCGCCTGCTGTTTGACATGTGTCTTATGGAGTCAGGTGAGGAGGGCAAGCATCGATGGGGCGCTGGCGCCCCGGGGTTTGCATCACGTTCTGGGGGTGCTGATGTAACTGGTCTGGTGGCTCGGAGGTACACTTGTGTGCCTGCTTAGCATGCCCCCTGGTTTCGCACGGGGTTCTTCACTGGGTGAGGCTGCTGGCCTGCACATGTTAATCCATGGGTTGTTGGTGCCGAGTCCACTGGTGCTGGTGCTGGGCAAGCCTCCGCTGTTCAGTGAGCTCGCGCCAATGCCGTACTCAACAGTCAAACACAGCTGACCTGGACACTTGACCCAGCCCTCCCAGAACCTGAGCTCCTCCTCTCTATGACGCGCTGCATGCCTGTGTCCTCGCCCCATCTCTATCTTGTCACGTCCACGTGCAAGGTCTCCCTTTTGCTACCCTTTCCAGGCTTTGTGCTGGACGATGTGAAGGGTTTCAATGCCTTGGTCTTCACCATGCTCAAGGACAGCCTAGACATCAAGGACTGGAGTGTGGATGCTGACGAGGCAGGCGCCGAGGTGGGTGGCACTCCCCAGTGTTAGGGCCGGGTTCCGTCGGGCCTTGCACCCCAGCTGTCGCCTTGTCTCTGCATGTGTACGTTGGAGCCAGCAGCGTAATCCTGCTGCTCCACACTGCACACCAATTGCTTACTCACTCACTGGTGGCGTCGCCAATGTAAACATGCTTGCACTCTTCATGGCTTTTGTGTCAGGCATGTTTTTGGCCCTCGCATCAGACTAGTGACTTTGACTGACTCCACCCACCACTTTGTGCTCCCTGCCTGAGTAGGAGGAGCACGAGCTCCCGTTGGAATCGGAGATTGCCGCTGACACCACCGGAGAGGACGGCTCCAAGGAGGGCAGCGGCGTCGGCGCGGCAGCAGCTGACGCCACGCCTGCCGCAGGGGCAGCGGCGGAGGATGACGTGGCAGCTGCTGGCCATGAGGAGCTCTGAGCTGGCAAAGGCTGTACACCCAGCTTACTGCTAGGCGTACCAGCGGCAGGTTTGGAGAGGGTTTACTTGCAAAGCCCAAATACTCTGAGCTGACATTGAGCCATGGCAGGGAAGCCCAAGGCTGGTTGTGGCCATGGCTGGGTGGATGTTGATCACCCTGGTGCAGCCACGGGGTTTGCCAGCTGGCGACACTGGGCCTGAAGTGTCAGTTTTCAATGGTTTCGCTGTTCCATTTGCCCTCACCCTGCAGGGGTTCCTTGTTGTGCCATGGGGCTGGTCACACAAGCACCAAGGCTCTCTTTGTGATGAGGCTTCTTTTCCCTAAAGAGGCACTCGCAGCATTGGTGCTGCTTGTCCAGTAACATTTGATTTAAAAGCATAGTGACTGCTTAACAGGCAGCAGCATGGCCCAACTGGGTGAGACCAGCACTGGAAATTGGCTGGGATTCGCTGCCTGTGGCGTTGCCAGCTGCTGGGAAACTGTTGTAAGCTATGCATTTGTGGGGTCAGAAACGGCTACAGGATTAGTCAGGTGACAGCGGTCGGCAGGAGGGCACATGAAAGTTTACCTAATCGCGAAATCTATGGAAGAAGGGAAGCAACAAGTGTACGTGCAGGGCGCTGGCGGGGCATATCAAGATTGCAGAGCAACTAGGAAACATACTGCAAAAGGCAGAAAGGCATACAAGGAGCTTGAGAGAGGAGAAGGTACCAAGAACATGTCAGGCAAAGAGCTGGCGCTTGCGCCCCAGCATGGCAGCGCACAGCGCGGCTAGCGGCGGTCACAGGCAGCAGCACCACAGCCCCGATTAGGCGGCGGTTCGAGGGACCAACAACGGTCAATGTAACAGGGGTCAGTCCCTCTTTGGATCTTGGTACTAGCGGCATAGGCCCCCTTGGGGTAGGGGTTGGGACCTACGAAGGGTCCTGCCATGCACCCACCCTTGCAACATGCTGCTTGCTTATTCCCCCACTCAGTGAAATCTTTGTCAGCTTGCAAACTCACCCTTGCACGCTCTCCTTCTCTCTGCAGCCCTTATGTGCCCACATCAGAAACAACACCCCAACCCAGGCCTTACGTGAGGGGCAAAATTTTGGAGGGGCCCCAGTCTGCCTCTCCCGGCCACTCTGCATGCTTGTGAGAAATCATAAGGCGGCCCAGGCAGCCGGTTAGACATAGGAGGGAAACCAAACCTATCATAGGAGGAGAAAGAGGACTTCACTAACATACAACCCCCACCCTCGCCTGCACGGCAAGACCATGCCTGGCTGGGTCCTTCACCCAGGTTATTAGTCAGACTTCGGTCACCCCAGCACCCACCCAGCCTCTAGCACTCCCCAAGAAGTGCTCCCAAAGAGCAACAAAGCTCGCCGTGCAGCGGGCCGTTGTGTGGGCCACTGTGTGAGGAGGCACCGTCAGCAGCGTACTTGGCCTCGCCGGGTGTGTTGGTCTAGCTGTCCGCGCCGGCTGCCACCGGCTCCGGCGCTGCTTGCGCAGGTGGAGGCGGGGTAGACGAGGTTGGGGGCGGGGTGCCGGAGCCGCTTGGGATGCTTTCCGCCTGGGAGGTGCCTGAATCTACATGGAACAGGCACAGCAACCTTTCGGTTGGGCTCTGCACTCGTGAGAGTCCATCAGCGCACCACTCATGCAGTAGATTGGCTCTGACAGGGCAAGGACTTAACGCTCAAGGCAGTTGGTAGAGGTGCTTAGTCATGAATGATAAGCACGACATCATGCCGTAAAAGAAAGGGAACCACTTTGCCGCCTGCCTGCGTACCAGGAACCCCGGGCGTCTCCCCAGCTTGAGCGGCCGCAGCGGCCCCTGCGGCCTCCGCCGCCGCCGCTGCGGCGGCAGCGGCCGCCGCCTGCTGCTGCCGCTGCTGGTGCAGCAGCAGCTGCTGGATGAGGGCCTGCTGCTGCAGGGCCGCAAAGCCGGGCTGCATGACCGGCGGCGCGCCCACCATCGGCTGGCCCCCATAGCCCGGCATCATGGGAAGGGTATAGGTGGGCGGCCCGCCGGGCACGCCCTGCGCCGCCATCATGTTCAGCATGGCCAGCTGGGGGGGGAGCACAACGCCCCCAGGGCCGTAGGCCATGGGGGACATGGGCTGCTGCTGAGGGGGCATGACGGGGGGAGGCGCCGGCGCCTCCAGCAGCATGCCCAGCGTGGGCCCTGGCCTGCTGCTGGGCCTGCTGGGCCATGAGCATGCCCGGACTGAGCATGTGCTGTGCCTGCTGGGGTGTCCAGCTGGGAGGCGGGGCGGGGGGTACCGGGGCCCCCCAGGACCATGCCCGGGGCCCCCCCTGCCAGCGCCAGCAGCAGAGGCGCCCCTGGGAGAGGCCTCCCCACCCTGCGGGGACCATAAACCTTAGCGGCAGTGAGTCATTCACGCGGAGGTGACGTAAGCCCTGACACAACTGTGTACCCTACCAGCGGGCCAGCACTCAATGCCTCGCATGTAACTGTAGAAAGCGCGGCTAAGGACACATTGGCACGAAAGTGCACGTGTGTCGCAGGCACCATCGCCCATGCGGGGTGCCCTTGACAGCTTGCCAGCACAACCAAAGCCGTACCCCCACCTGCATGTGACCCGGCGGCACCCATTGGTGGTGCTGGGGGTAGTGGGCAGGCCCACTCTGGCCAGGAGAGACACCCGGCGGCCTGCCGCTGAAAGCCCCCGCGGCGGCGCCGTGCGCCGCAGTGGGGGTGCCGCCGCCTGCGGCGGCCGCGCCAGCGGCGCCGGCCGCTGCCCGCGCCTGCGGCGACGTCCCGTGCAGCTCGCCCCTGTCTTGGAGCACCGCGCGCATTTTGGCGGCCAGCGCCTCTACCGCGTGCGCCCTGTCGAGCGCCCGGGGAGGCAGGGGTATGTCGGAGGCGCTCTTGGCGCGCGGCAGGGCGCCTGCGCCTTCCCCGCTGGCGCTGCTGCCCTCCACAGCGCAGCGCAGGCGCCGTCCGTCCAGCTGGAAGCCGTTCATGCCGGCGGCTGCCTCAGCGGCCTGCTGTGGTGTGGCAAACCTGGGACACAAGGGAACAAACGCTCGTTTCCGGGCACTTGCGGCGGAGAGAAGTGGCTGCGGCATGAGGACAGCTCAAAGGAGGGCCAGGTACGCACAACATCAGCCCGGCCTCCTAGGCGTTAAGAACAAGGCATCCAGCCTGAGCTTCACCATGCGGGCTGCAAGCTCACACCCAAGCCTATCCTCATATAGTGGTCCAGCCACAGGGTTAATCCTCTAGATAACTTCCATCGCAGTCCGCTGCATGATTCACACGCTGGGCAAAAGTTACTGCTTCCCTGGCTCCCACCCTACCTGACGATTGCGTGGTAGGGGTTGCCCTTGCGCACAATGGTACAGTCCTCGAGAGTCCCAAACTTGGCAAACGCGCCAAACAACTCGGCCTTCTGCACAGTCTTGTCCACATTGTCCACTCGCACGCAGCAGCTGCCACCTGCAGCAGCGCTGCCGCGGGGGCTTGGCCCCTGCCCTCCCTCTGCAGGTAGCAAGTGCTTGGGTTCACGGCTTCTGCTGACCTTCGAGCAAGTGCTCAGGCTCACATCCTCTGCTAACCTTTGAGCCAGTGGTTAGGTTCGCAACGTCTGCTGACTATTGTTCCCATGAGCTTTGCTGAACTCATGCTGCCACTAACACCCTGCCCTCACGCTCCCTTCGGCAATAGCAGTTAACAGCCAAGGCTTGGTTGCATGGCGCTCTGGGAAACTGCGTGTGAATGAAGAGCCTTGCGTGTTGCTACCGAGTACCCCAAGACCCTGTTTCACCATGACTGGTGCTTGCTGGGCGCTAGGGCCCCTACCCCACCCATAAGGCCAACACCTTGTACCATACACGTCCCTCGCTCCAAAGCCAAACGCGAGGGCACACAAAATAGCCTTTGCCTGCCAACCTCACCTGCCAACGCTGGCAGGCTGACAGAGCTGCTCGGCACGTGCTGCTGCGCGTCAGCTGCACCTGCTTTCGTCGGCTCCGGGCCCGCGCCCCTCCCGGCCTGACCAGCATTGACTTTCCCGCCGCCGCCGCCGCCGCCCCTGGCGCCAGGCCGTCCCCCGGCTCCTCCCGGGCGCTCAGAGAAACCATTTGCCGTGGCGGCCGTCGCAGGCTGGAAGGCGCCGCCGAGCTGTGCCCGCTGAGCCTGCTGCTGCGCCAGCTGCTGTGCCTGCTGTGGGTCCAGCCCCAACTGCATCCCCATCAACCCCATCATGGAGTTCAGGTGCTGGGGGTATCCCTGCTGAGGGTACCCCTGCTGCTGCTGCTGCTGTAAATGTGAGGCCATGGCCACAGCCGACCCAAAGCCGGGTGCGTGCTGCTGGCCGCCATCGCCCCACTGCTGGCCCCGGCCAAGGCTGCCGTTGCCCCTCGCCGGGAAGAAGCCCTGCTGCTGCTGATGCTGGTGCTGGTGCTGGTGCTGCTGGTGGGAGTGGAAGGCGCCTGCGCCGCCCTGCTGGGCACGCCGCTGGCCCCAGCCACAGCGCACGGGGCGTGACCCCACCATCGCGCCATGCATCTGCTGAATGGCCGCCTCCGCTTCCTACGCGGCCACCCGATCGCAGACATTTCCGTAAGAGTTGATGCTGCAGGTAGTGTGATTCCTTCACAGACCAGGTGCTCACCTGCTCTAACGAGGTGCTCACAGAGTACCTCCAACCAATGGCACGACCCAAATGCAAGCCCAGATCACTCTAGGACAGTGTGGGGTGCCGCTCGCTCACCGTGGTACTCTAATATGTACTGGTGCGGTGCAAGTGGCATGCACACGTAGCAAAGCAGACCCATCAGGCCAGCAGCCGCACGCATACCTCCTGGGTTGCAAAGGACACAAAGCCGTAGCCCTTGTTCCGGCCGGAAGGATAGTCCCACATGACCACCACCCGCGTGACGTTGCCCAGGTGTGAGAAGGCCTCACGGAGCTTCTGCACAGCAGGCAAAGCATGCGCCACGGTAGCAGCTAGCTGTAAGGCAGCAGCACAGCTGCTGCACTTTTCAAGCTGCACCCCTTGAATGCACTTGTGGCAACCAGGATGCGGTCCATGACCTGCCCATCTGTCGGGAAGCCGCACTTCCTAGTTTAGTGATACCCCTTATAGTCCCCAGCAGCCCCCTCTTCATAAACCGCCACCTGCCTGCCAGCACCCCTCTTGTTTCGTGTGCCCCGCTCCTTCCACAGCTTATGTATGCACGCACGACTGGGGCAGAACAAGGTGCTTCCAGTCCTCACTGCCAGATACATGCAGCATGGCGCTCTCCCGGACCAACATACCAACCAAGCAGCACAGGGAGCCAAGGACCGCACAAAGACGTGAAGCTGCGCCTTCAAGGACGTGGGTACTAACCTGCTCGTCAATATCCCGCGCCAAGTCTCCAACAAACACGTCAAAGCTCTGCCCTTCCGCAGAGGAGCTGGGCTGCGCCCCGCCGGTGTTGCGGTGTTGCGCCCACTGCAGCTTGAGTGGCCGGCCCCACGCGACCTAAAACGAGCAAGGCAGCCTCTTGTCCCTTCAGGGAGCTCATAATAGGCTGCCGCACAACAGGTCCACAAGCACAACGAAGGGGCCGTACGGGTCAGCAATTGTCTGGTGATGTTTGGACGACTGGTGAAGGTCGGCTATGGTGGTCACGCAACCCAGGAACAGTTGTGGCAGTCTGGCTGGTTCAGCCAGGTCTGTCCAGGTGGAGGGATCGGGGTACCTGTCCGTTCATAGCCTCCATGGCATGTTCCGCCCCAGCGCGATCCGCAAAGGTGACGAAGCCATAGCCGGCGCTCATCCCTGCGTGTCAGAAGCGTCCCGATCACTTACTGACCAATGCAGCAAGGGCGCCCAGGCTGCATGCCATCCGTCTGGCAGGCAGGGCACGCTGATGCAGTGCCAGCACATCGCAATGTGCTACCTGAAGCCTTGTCCCGCATAATTTTTATATTCACGGGGGCCATCATGGGCGCCAGGCTGGTGAAGAGACCCCCAAGCTCATGCTCAGTGGCTACTTGGTGAAGATTGCCCACATATACAGTGAACGTCTCATCAGCGCCTCCCCTGCTCCCTGCCTCCTCAGTATGCTGCTCTTGCTCCTGCTGCACCTCCTGTTCATCGGCCATGGTCTCGCTGCAGACTTTCCGCTATACCGACGCCCCAGCCGTGCATGCAGGCTGGAAGCCCACAGCAGCAAACCAGTGGGACGCGATATTACTGGACGGCCTGCTCAGGGCCTAGCATGCACCAAGGTCAGGAGACCAAAGGAAGGAACCAGGCCTTCGCCAAGTCCTCAGGGCATCCCAGACGACTTTGCGCCCTGAGAAGTGCGCTCCTTCTTTGCTATTCACTGCGCTAGCAGCAGTCCCTCACGCTAGTGGCGCACTTTCTTTTGCTTGAACGGTCTTGGGTGCGCCTTCTCGATGTCGATATGGGTATACACATTCTGCTTATTATTGGATTGTAGAGTGCGTTGCGCTTCACTTATAGGAAGTGTGTTCGAGGTCTGGTGGACTGGGCTGCAACTCGACTCAACAGACTGCGTGGATGGCCGGCCAGGATGCTGCCCGTTCTATCACAACGAGCTTAGGTATTTTGCAACTTGTTAAAGGTATTGTGTAGAGCACTGCTGCCTCTAAAAGGTGGTTCGCAGCTTGGAGCTGTGCTTTGCCTTCACACCTTTGGTAGGGGCTGGATGTATGACTGAAACAGAAGCTAAGACATCTTGCACAGCCCAGACAACCTCGTTAGTCGACCTGTGACTTCTATACGTTCTTGATGTATATGGCAGGCAACCCGAACAGTGGAGAGTATACTTAGCATGAGTGGCAGGTAGTGCAAATAGGAAGTGAGAGCTGGCTCTGAACTGACAGGGCTGAATCAGTCCTACTCTGGGGACTTGTTCGAATGCTAACAAGTAAGCTTCTTCTCGAGGCAAAATAAGACCAACTAGAACCTCCTGCAGCCCACCTGAGGTGTAGGCAACCTGAGGCCTACCCCATGGAGGTGGTTGGCAGGGCAGGAAGCAAAGCATAAACTGGTCCTTACCTGCCTGACGGCAATGCCTAACGGCCAGGGTTTTTTTTCTTCTTTCCTTGGCCAATGCAAGAGCGCACCGTGCACCTAGACACTGAAAGTTTGAAATCATCCCTCCTGCTTGCAGAACCTGTCACCCACTACTGAAGGACGTCAACCCACTGCCATGGTGTTTGTGGATTGACACATTCGGCCGCCCTTAAGGGCATTTCTGCATCTCTAATTAGCATAGCCAGAGTATAGGTCATGCCCTACCGACGACTACCACATACATGTAGATACCAGTCACCCAACGATGTCAGAGCAACCCAGGTCAATGGTAGCAGTAAACTGACGCAAATAAGCCACGTCACAGAATCCACGCCACAGTGTTAGCCAAGCGGTTTAAGCCAACGCTGCACCGCTCATCCCCCCCCTCCCCCCTCTACTCATGTGCTGCCCACACAAACAGTTGTGACCAAGCGACAAAGCTTAGCAAGGGGCCATATACCCAGCCCTCATAGGAACCTCAGAAAAGTATATGGTTGACACTGCACCCGCCCTGTGTAGCCCCACCAAAGTAACGTGACCTCACGCTGGCTGAGCCCAACTAACTAACATGCAAGCCCCAGAACTCAGGCAAGACTCAGGCGTAGCCTGCCCCAGCCCTGTCACTACAGTTCACCTCTCCCTCCGGCAAATAGCACTACCTGCCAACCCCACTAACAACAGGCAAGCCCCAGAGCGTGACTGCATCTGGCACCCCTCAGCTCAGGTCATTCCTATCTTCCTCAGTTCGTGTTGCCCACCTCCATCAACTGCCAATTCTGGCTGCGAAAGGAGCTTTGGTGCCTGAGGGACTACGGCTGGTAGCAAGCAAGCTCTCCTAAGGAGCCATTCCCGCACCAAGAGGCAATTCCGAAAGGTCCCTGCGGGCACTACTCCCAGGGCGCCCGCCGTACCACAACAGGCTGCCATTAGGTGAGGTAGCCATCTCTCCCATATTGTGTGCCTGTACCTTTACAGGGGGTTACGCTCCAGGGGTGTACCCGCCATACCGCCCCACAGGTGGTTACAGAGGGTGTGTTTGCTGCCCTGCAAGCCCTGTGTGGCGCCATTGCATGGGGTCAAACTCCTAGGGTGGGCACAACACAGTCGCCCGCTGCACAGCGGACCCTCAAGTTCGCTTGACAGCTTCACACAATGTCAGACTCCTGGGGTGCCCCACCCCGTCACCACAGGCTGCCACGCTGTTGGTAAGTCTCCACAGCTCAGTGTCGCAACCCTACACGGGATCGGATTCCTGGGGTGCCCACCCCGTCACCAGGTGCGCCTCCAGCCCATCCAGCTGCGCCACGTCGGACTCGGGGATGCAGAAGCCAAACACCGAGAAGTTCTCGCGCTGCCGCTCGGGCTTGGTGGACTTGGGCAGCGGCACAAAGCCCCTCTGGAGGCTCCACCTGCGAGTCATGCATGACTCAGCATGTGGTAAGGACTCCGGGGTGTGGACTTGGGCAGCGGCGCACAAGCTCCTCTGGAGAGGCTCCACCTGCGAGTCATGCATGACTCATCCTGTGCTACAAAGCCTTGCCCACTGCGTACACCAGCGAAGGGTGAGTGGAAAGCCTTGTGTATGAGCGTGGTTCTAGTGCAGCTCACATCCCCAGCCTCCACCACTGCAAGCTTTGGGGCTTTTGGGGCTTGAAGCAAGGAGAAATCACACCAGGCAGTCCACCCAGTGGCTTCATCCGCCCTGAGTGAGCAGCTGCGCCGAGGTAATCCCCAGCTGGTTAGTACAATAAGTCTCATCATTACATAATCTCTGCCCTGATTAAGTAGCTGGCCAGGTGCTGACCCCAGGTTGTGTTCCAAAATCCACCATCATCATATGTACCTATGCGATCTCTCCTATACCTTGTAGCTGCACCGGCAGATGAGAAAACTCTCTACCAGAACCCCTATGGTTACCAGTACCTATCTGATTAGAAACTCCCTCACCTAATCAGCAGCTGCGCGGGTGTGACCCCTAGCTTCTGTGCCAGCCCCACCACAGTTGGGTGCTCCAGCTGTCGGCCCTTGCACAGTGGTGAGTAGGCCTGCATGGGAAGCAAGGACTGCAGATCATGCCGGCGGCTATTAACCCAGTGTGGCCACCGGCATTTGTGCCAGGCCCTCTACCACCGCGAGGGCCTCCGCTGAAACCCCCTTGTACATCGGTAGGTAGGTCTGCGTGGAGGATGATAAAGGGCTTATTCAGAAGGTGGCTTCGCATTCTGACGGCGGCCACCAGCCGTGAATGGTCAGGGTACGCAATGGTAGGGGTGGCAGGTAGTGCCAACACGAGGAGATCAGGCCGAATGGCACTGACGGGGCTGAATGCACACTGGCTGCAAGCCCAGGCAGTAGTGAACAACCGTGTACACAACGAGGGGCACATGGAGGGGCACCCTCCTACACACACCGGCACATGCCACTTCCCAAAACCTTTTAATGACCCTCCTGGTGCGCCAGCAGAGAGTACTGAGGACGGTACAAAACCCACCAAACAGCCATGCCCGTCCTGTCCTCAACACCTACGCACGCAGTATCAACCCCACCAGGACGCGGCGCTCAATCCTCTCCTCAACAACCACGCATGCATAAACTCAAACAGTACTCAGGCAAGACTCAGAGCGGACTGCATCCGCCCTGGCGGTACAGCTCAGCCCTGAACCTCTCTGTTCGTACCGCCTGCCACCACCCCCAAGCCACCGACCTGCAGTACAATGCCCTTCTGCCGGCAGTACTCTACAATCTCCTGCTGCTGCAGGAACGGCGACAGCTCTATCTGGTTGACTGCCGGCACCACCTCGGCGCTATTTGACAGCTTCTCCAAGTGGGGCACGCCAAAGTTACTGACGCCAATGCTGCGGATGAGGCCCTGCAGACCATTGGGAGGAGGCAGGGCCTGCCCCGATTGTACAACGCTTGAAGTGAAAAGTGGAAAGAGATGACAGCGAGATGAAGGGAGGGAGGGAGGGAGGGAGGGAGAGGGAAGAGGGAAGAGAAAAGCTGTGCAGTAGTAGTTCCCAGTAGCTTGGGTGCGGCACCTAGAATGTAGAAGGTCTCTCCTGCCCACCAGGCCAGCCAGTGACCGGGCGGACCATGGGGGTCCCCCAGCACAAAGGCACAAGTCACACGCATGCCTGCCTCCCCTGCCGGCTCCACCACAGCCCTACCACATTATTTCCAGCCGACATTACTCACTACGACTCACCTCCCGCACGCTGTCCTCCAGCGCCCGCCACGTGTCAGCACGGGTCCCCGGGTCCCCCGGGCAGTGCAGCAGAAGCAGGTCCAGGTATGGTGTGCGTAGCCTCTGCGCTGGCAGCAGCAAGGCGGTGGTCCTTCCTTTGCATTATTTGTTTCATTTAAAATATTGCCATTGTTGGGCAAACACATAAATCCAATATGTCAGTGTTCTGTATGCTTTTCTTGATGCTATCCACCAGCAGCGCCGCCACCCGAGGGGCGTTTCTACCAAATCAGTTGCCCAGCTTTTCTAGCCCGGCCATGTATGGTTGCCCCGCCCCTTGTCACCACTAACCCGGGATGACAGGGCCAAAGCACCTCTGACGAGGGACTAAAGGAAGGGCGGCCGGGAAAGCCATGAGGAGGTGTCAGTGTGTATCCCACTCTCTTGCTGACGGTCACCAATGCTGGGACCCAGAGCTTGACAACGTACCCTAGCCAAGAAGGCCAAGCGGATAGACATACTGGGGCAGCCTGTCGGCCTTACCACCCAGCACTGCTGCTTCCCGGCAGGCTTCCCATGGTAGGTGCGCAAGCCGTGCTGTTGTCCCTTCCTGTGGATCGTCACCAGTAGCGGCATCAAAACCCGCTGATGCCCTTCAACTTGCCTGTAGGCTTTCCTGGATGGAGGCCCGTGCCCTATCATAGCCCCACTCTGATTTCCAGAGCTTGGTTGTCAGGAAAAGGTCCTGTCGATTGATGCCCGAGTCTGCCACTGCTCTGCCCACGTCTGCTTCATTCCCATACACCTGCGCTGTGTCTATGTGCCGGTATCCGATCCTCAGCGCGGACAGCACGGCATCATACGTCTCTGCACCGGGAGCGCTCCGATAAACGCCCAGTCCAATGGCCGGCATTGCATGGCCTGCATGGGGGCTCCAACTACACGTCTTGCAACGACCTTCACCCAGGAACACAGGACACCCGCAGCTGCCACGCAGAACTGCTAGCAAGCTCAGTCGATATGGTCTGCACTCAAGCGGTCTGACTGAAAAGAACTGATATTGCCCTTGCCTGTGTTGAGAATCACTGGCTGGACCCGCAGCACGCACTCCTCGCCAGTGTCCTTGGTGTTCTACACGGCATACAGGCAGTAAGCTTGGGAGCACCACCAGGCGGGCACACACCCGTGCCAGGTGCCTCAGACAGCGTAAACCCAGGCAGACTTGGGATCAAGCAAGCAAGCAACAAGTGCCTGCAACGCTGCGACCAGCGGAGGCATGGTGAGCGGTCGCACCAGCTCGAAACAACGAGTACGCTCTGCTGAGGACATCCAGGCCTGCACGAACACTGCAAGTTGCCTGGAAACTGGCTGGGCAGCGCCATGTGTGGGTACCAGCTGATCGGCCCTAAGTACGACAAGGACGTTCAGAAGACACGTGTATGTCAGGCGGCCGTACAAGGAGAGTGTGAGTGCTCACCTGTTCCAGCCGGTGCAGGGCGTTCCGAAAGACGCCTTGAGGCTGCCCACCCTGAACCTTCTTGTTTTGCATAGCAATAATACACCTCAGCATGTATATCTGTTATATGCCCGCCACGCATTGAACTGAGGTCTGTTTCGGCCAACAGGTGTGAGCTGGCACCAGGTCAGCACAATTGAGAGCCAGGGACAACAGATGGATTTCCTCATCCATTCAGCATAGGTCAGCCCTGATCACCCAATTTGAGCAACCCTGTATGCGCCACCCGCTATGACAGACCTGACATGTCATGCAAGGCCCTTCTGCCTCGATTGACATCTGCTCTCTGCCGCGCTTACTCCTCACTTGCCTCTCAACCCTCGGTCGCTGTCACCTCGTCATACCACCTCAGATCAGCCAGCATGCTCCCTGCTCGACTGGCTGTGCAATCTTTCAGTGGCAACACCCTCATCCGGGGCCTGGCCCCAGGGTCGAGCCTGGAGGGGGTACTAGAGGAGCCTGGGCAGTCATTCCTGCTGGTAGCTGAGCGCAAGGTGTGCGTCTCACAGCAGGAGCAGCAGCAGGAGCAGAACGAGGGTGGCCGGACGCAGACTGTGCTGCGGTGGTTTGACCTTCAACAGCTCCGGCAACAGCTGCACTTCCGTCAAGAGGGGGCCGACCAGTTTCGCCTCAGCACAGGTGACGCCGTGTGCCACCCCGTGTGCCGTGGCGGGGGTTGGGGTGTGTGCCGGGGCAGCCTGGGTTGCACTGCTGTTGCTGATAGTCACTGGCACTTACCCGGGCCTTTATGGAGCCCCATTAAGGTTGGTCCTCCCCTTGTGACTCCTGAGCACAGGCTTTAACAACGACCCAAGCGCCCTCCAACCTGGCGGGAGGTGCCTCCGCAGTGCTCGTGCGTCCGCTCGCACTCACCCCTGCGGTCTGCACGCTTTGCCTGTAGGCGAGGGTGCTGACGTGGCCATCCCCATCTACCTCTTGGGCAAGGACGCCACCGGGGCCTGTAAGCTGGCTGCTGATGTCTCCAAGGTTCCCCAGGCAGCCTTGGAAGAGCGGCAGCTGGGGTTCAAGGAGCTGAGGAGCCTGATGGCGCTGCTGGACCCTGGCCAGCTGGCGGTCGCTGGGCACGCTGTGGCGCTGTCGTCGTGGCACCAGGTGCGGGGGGCCAGGACCCTACAGGTTGAGGGGCTACCTGTGCTGGGCCGTAAGCTGCAGGGGCGGGCTGGGCACGATGTGGCACTTTCGTCCTGCGGCACCATCTATTTTACCCACTCATATCTAGCTTACCCGCCCCTGCATTGCCCCCTGCAGGCTCACCAGTTCTGCTCGCGTTGCGGCGCCCCCACGTCCCCTGTGGAGGGCGGCGGCCGGCGGCAGTGCACAGCCCACAAGGAGCACCGGGCCTACCCCCGCACCGACCCCGTAGTCATCATGTTAGTCGAGTCGCCCGACGGGCGGAGAGCGCTCCTGGGGAAGTACAAGCGGATGCAGGGGCCCATGTACACAGCCCTGGCGGGGTTCATAGACCAGGTGGGATGACGTTGTGGGCTGCTAGAAGTTGGTTTTGCATCCGGATGAGATGTTTGCCAGATGCTGTTTATGCACCCATAGGGTTGTGTGTGATGGTGGTGGTGGTGATGGAGGGTGGGGGAGGGGGCGAGGGATAAAGGGCTGGTGTGAATGGCAAGGGGCTGGAGGATGTGGCAGATCCCAGTGGACCTGCTAGTAAACTTTTCAACCTACCAGGCTAATCCTCAATTCCTGAGGGGCGCTATGCAGCTGCTGTGGTGCTTCCCTCCCAACTTGGCTGGAGCCAGTGAAGTGTGGGAGTGCACCGTGGCCTCAGGCAGGGTGGGTGCATACATGCCGCCTCCCCATAAAGGGTGCATACATAATACATCATCCTTAAAGGCCTGGGGAGGACCGGTGCCGAGTTCTGCCGCTTGGGCTGCATGCTACGTCCATGCGTTCAAGACCCATGCGTTGGGGTTCACCGCAGGGAGAGTCCGTTGAGGAGGCGGTAACGAGGGAAGTGAGGGAAGAATCTGGCGTGGAGGTGACACAAGTTGACATCCTCGGGTCGCAGCCCTGGCCTATTGGTGGGTACCTTGGGGTGTGTGTGTGTGTGAGAGAGAGAGAGAGAGAGGAGGGAGGGAGGGGGGGGAGGGGAGGGGA
>BBXU01001268.1:0-20093 GCA_001598975.1 Parachlorella kessleri | reverse complement strand
CGCGCGTAATCCAGAGGTCCCAGCCCTGGCAAATAGGTGGGTATGTCGGTTGATGGAAGTGGGAAGCGGTTCTCGGGTCACAGCCATTGCGCTCTGGTGAGTCCCGTGTGTGACTGTGGGTGGGTGGGTACTGTATTCGAGACTTTTGTGACACCTTTGTGCTAGAAAGTCCCACGCTGTGTGAGGTATGTACTAGGTCCCAGCTCCGATCTTATTAGGTAGGTAGGTGAGCACGCCTTGACTGATAGCCGTAACTTTGGCATTGTATTTGTAATTATTGAATTAGGTGCTTTTAGATCGCCATGCGCTGCTGGGGCAGCTTGTCATGATCGATGCTGTCGTGCCTTGGTGCCCCCAGGGCGGGGTTGGGTGTGAATGTTTTCGTGTGTTGCATGTTCCCGATCTGTCGGCAGCAGCACTCAAGATTCCCTGCTTCTCCCTGATACTGGGATTCTTGAAGCGCCTGTTGTGGCTGTTTCTACCCACGCTGCCTCGTTGTGCTGCTGAGGGGCGGCAAGACCCTTGTGAGCCCCTGCCGCCTTATTTTCTCCCACCCATGCTGTATCTGGTATCGTTATCCCACCCCTGCTGTGACATGCTGTGCCTCTTTCTTCTTTTAGGGTGGCAGGCAATGCGGTGTCTTGTTGCAGGGCGTGGAGGGTCATGTGAGCTGATGATTGGCTGCATTGCCAAGGCACACAGCGAGGACCTTTCGGTGGACTACAATGAGATGGAGGATATTCAGTGGATGGACCGGTCAGGTGCGTTCCTGCTTGCAGGTGCCCTTGGCAGCAGAGTGCTTGGCTTTGATGCATTGGCAATTTACTGCCATTGATGTCTACCTGGCCACCCGCCTACAGGGAGACTTTTTCCCTTGGAGCGTTATCACCGGACGCTGCGGTGGATGGCCTCTTAGGCTGCTGCAACTTGCCTTGAGCGCAGTGGAGCTTATAAAAAAAGTATCTTTCATGGCTCTTTGCAGATGTCCTAGCGGCGGTTGAAGTTGCGGACCGCCCCAGCAACCCATATGGCGGTGGTAAAGGCGACCTGGATGGTGGGCAAACCTCGCCACGCTTCTGGATCCCACCCAGCTTTGCGATAGCCCACCACCTGATCAAAGCGTGGGCACAGCATGGCGCCTCGTGGTTTGGCGAGGGCTCGGGCCGGCAGGGGGGCCAGAGCGTAGCCAGCAGCCTCTAGGTGTGAACGTTTCTTTGTGCATCAAGGGTGCTTCATGCAGCGAGCGCAGGGAGCTGCTGACCAAACATTGAGCATGCCGCGCAAGGTGTATCATTAGGGCTTGTGAGCTTGGCAGGTGTCTTGAGAGCCTGTAACCTTATCTGCCTGGCAGTGCCCCAAAGCTGGCAGGCCTATGAGCAGCATGTAGATCCAGCTTACTCTGGCAGGGCACAGAGCAGTATGCATGCGGCCTTGGTGGTTGGGACACATATGAGTATGCACATAGCTCACCTGGGGGGATGCGTGAGTGGACGGTGCTGCATCCTGGGATCGTCATGACATGAACTGCTATTGTGTGGGTTCCAGGGTGGCCGCCACACAGTGTGGCAGCCGTTAGCTGGTGCAGCTGCTGTCCAAGAACTAAGTTTGTTATAAGGCCAGCACCTTTCTGTCGGCTGGACTATGTCCTGGTGCGCCCTGTAAAAGGGCCAGACATTGCTGATGGTGAGATGGCTGCATGGCACCCCGGGAGTTTAGGAGTTCTTGGGACATGTATATTGACATCGCCGCCCCTTCTGGGCTTCTTCCAGGCACTAGGGGTCCATACAACACTCGGGCATTGCAAGCCGCAAGAACATTTACTGTCAGAAGTAGGGGTGACATCAGTGTACGCCAGGGGTCCGGCTACCAGTCAAATGGAACTGCCTGTTCCATACCCGCATGCAGAATGGACACGTCATGCTAGCTTATCTATCAATCTGTCAGTGTCCACTAGCAATGCCACAAAGACCAGCCAGTCAACAACACTCCTACCAGCTTGCCGAGCGCATGCCATTGACTAGCATGCTAGACATACAAAGACTACCAAAGAAGTGGCAAGAGGGCCAGCTACCCGCTGCTGCCGCTGCTCCCTTGTCGCTTCTGTTTGGTCAGCCCACGTCAGCGGTTGTCACGCTGCTAGCAATTGCTGGCAGGAGCGGTCAGTCCTGGTAAGCCCCTGGGAGTATAAATACCCATGCATGCCCCGCTGACAGTTTAGGCAATGCAAGTCTTGTCCAAATCCTTTCAAACTTGTCGCTGGTACCCCTAGCAGTACACGGTGTGTACCGTCTCTGCAATGCAAGTCTCGTCTGTAAGGGTAGGCCACTATACACATGACTATGCATGCTTGACCGGTGGCACAGATCCAGCTGTCCAATGGTGAATGCTGTGGAGCTAGCCATAGCCTGGCAGCTGCCAAGTTCTAGATGGTGATGAGCAAAGATATGGTCTGCCAGCTGCCAGGCGGTCATAGCGGTCAAGCCAGCCAGCCAGCCAGCAATTTGCAACGCAATCTGATGTAGTCAACGACGCTGCCTGCGGCTGACACCCTGCTCAGTCCGCAGTCATCTGTTGGCGCCACGTGCACATCCAGCTACCCAACTGTTAACTGCTGTGCAGCCACACATGGTCGGCGAGCTGCTTGTGGTGGGCGCCATAGAACTGGTCCACCTGCATAGAAATATCGAGGCACGGTGCCATAGGTACACCATAAAATCCCCAGAATTCAGGTGTTCTCCCAAGCACCTCGTCTACCACTACTAGCCTTAAGAACCAGCTCGCGCCAGCCAACAAGGATGGCCGGCGTCCACGCTGTGATGCCCAGTCAGGCTGCCACGGCAGGGGCACCGCCCCTCGGCTGCAGTGACCATCGTCTAAGTGCCATCTTCGTTGCCATGCTAGGTCGGTTTTTCAGGCTTCTGCCACTTACCTTTTGCCCCTTCTTGTACACTGCAAAGGTGGGTGTATATGTGATGCCCTGCAGCGGAAGCACCATCGTTTCCCCCACAACCTTGCTTAAAAACTGGCTGGACAACGCCCTGCCAAGGTATTCCTGCCCGCACACAACATATGGCATCCCGCACTCATCAGAGGCAGCTCTCCCGTTGAGACCTCAACATTTATGACAAAAGGGAACTGACAAAGTAGGGCCACATGCTGCCTCCAAGGGCTTGGTGCATCTCCAACATAGAATTTGGCTGCTGGTACCCTGGTCTAATATGACGCCAACAACAACGTAGGCACTGCGCCTCCAACACTTCATGGCATATATACCAACAGGCAACATGCCGCTTCCACCCACCTTGACCGCGTCCTTCATGTAATCGACCTGGGCAACGGCATAGGCCAGCTCAGGGAACTGCAGAGGGCACAGGTGAGCAGCTCGTTCCAGCTCCAGATTCGCGGCAGCGAGAAGCTACTGAGACTTGCCATGCCAGCGTCACAGCCCAGGCACAGCAGCATGACAACACACGATGGATGGTTCAGAAGCGCATGTTATACAAGCACTGTCCTTTGAATTGCTCAAGTGCATGTTGTGTAAGCGTTGGCGACCCTAACTATGCCTGCCGGGTATGGCAGACCTGCTTGGTGAGCGCGATGAAGAAGGGGAACATCTGGTGGCAGTGGGTGCACCAGGAAGACCCAAAGTTGATGAGCACCTACACAGCACAAGCTCTTTGAGAAGCAAACCCCTGTTGCCAATCCCTTGGCGGTTAGGGCATACCACACTGACTTGCGCCCGCAAGTGTAAGCCCAGCAAGCACGCAAACAGTCGGTCAGGTCTCACCGTCTCCTCTTTGTGCCTGGCTAGAAAATCCTGCAGCTGGTCGTCCGTGCGCAGGCCGGTGATATTAGGCAGGATCTTCACTGCAGGCACCGCTTTGCGGACGGGCTGCACCAACTTCAGCAACCATAAGTAGGAGGGATGTTAGAAGGCAACAGCCTTTCCTGACATGACACTACTTGCCAAGGAGATACTGTTGTTTCCTCTCCCATATATCCATACAGCAAGCTCTCTTGGCTTGCTTCTTGTATCCCAACAACGTGCCTTGGGCCGGGAGGCTGGAACTTTGGAGAAACGCCTGTTGGGGCGCTCGTAGTCAACTGTCAGCCACAACCAGTTCTCTGCCATCTTAGTTACGTGCTAAGTACTTCAACTGCTGCGCTTCGGCTCCCACGGACCCCACATGATTTCAGTTACGGGAAAGCTGCGTCATGGTGGAGGGGGTTGGCCGGGGGGTTGCAAAGAGCAAGCAAGTAGTTGGTATATTGAAGACAGTGGAAGAAGCGCCGGGTACCCGCGGGTGTGAGCAGTGCTGGGTATCTAGGCGCACCCTGCTGTGCTCCGCTCACCCACTTGATCCTCACCTTACATTCTTGCCGAGCCATCAACTGTTGCATTGCTGCGGATTTGCGGTGGATCGGTCTAAAACCTGCAGATTCGATATGGCAGCGCAACAGCTCCACATGCAGCTCTCCCAGCGGACTGCCACTCGCTGCCCCCTTCGTGCCTGCGCCACCCCATTCAGACCGGTCACATCTCCAAAGCGGCTTCCCTTCGGCGCCCACATCTGCCCTGATGCCCGCAGCCTGGCAGTGCTGGCAGCACCTCGCCAGCAGGCCACTTCACGGTCCCAACTGAGCTGCAGAGCTGAGATTAGTTATGTGATGATTAAGCCTGATGGTAAGCAGTTGAACTCTGAGGAGCGCTCTGGGAGGAATTTGCTGGCTCCCCCAGCAATCCAGGTCTGCGTGCCTGCAGGTGTGCAGCGGGGTCTGGTTGGTGAAATCATCAGCCGGTTTGAGAGGAAAGGTTTCAAGCTGGTGGCCCTAAAGCTGTTCCAGTGCACTAGGTGGGGCTACGCAAAGTGTAGCAGTCAGTGGCGGGAAGCAGCACTAATGGAACAGTCCTTCGCTAACAACGCACTTGCCAAGGTTACCTGTGCGTTTGGTTTGTATATACCAATGCTGTGTTGAGCCTGTACCATGATGATGCCATGTCGTCCCAGGTGTTTGGGGCAGCTAACACAAACCTGCCAGCTTCCTAATCGAGCGCCACAACCAAAAGGGCCAGGTTAACCAGCGCCACTCTGTACCGCAGGGATATTGCCGAGGAACACTACAAGGACTTGTCCAGCAAGCCCTTTTTCCCCGCGCTTGTTGACTACATTCTGTCGGGCCCCGTGGTCTGCATGGTAAGTGTGTTGGGTTGGAAGAAGGGCATGTTCTCGCCTCCTTTGTATTGGGTGAGGCTCGGTACGCTGCTTCTGATGACTGGAAGCCTATACAACCAAGTGGCTGAGAGCTCATGGGCCAGTAGTGACGTGACAAGGCCACCCCTCTCGCCTTTCTGATGCAGGTATGGGAGGGCGAGGGCGTTGTCAAGTCTGCCCGCAAGGTGGGGAGTTTATTTAATGTGTTGCAGACGTGTAACTACTGGAGGTGATGATTTGTAATGACAGCAGGGCGGAGGGCCCCCGCTTCATCTTACAGAGGGATGGGCGGGGAGGGAGGGAGGGAGTCAACAAAGATGGGGTTATAGGCTAATTAAGTGGGGATACCTCATGACAAGGAAGTTGGGGCACCTGTGATACAGCCAGGACCAGTACACCACTGACTAAGACTATGCTTGATGTGGGGCCATGCTTTGTAGTCGGCTGCGATGGAACTTGTTTTGGTAGATCCATGCACCGACCTTTCCAGCTGGCGAGCCAGGAAGTTAGCTAGTTGGGCGCCCTTCATGGATGTTAACGGAAGTGCTTCACAAAGCTCTATCGCGTCCTTTGGTTTCTTATGGCTGCTGCTTCTCACCCAGGCCTCTCTCTCCCTCAATGCCTGATGAGTGCGAAATGTTGCCTGGATCCTTGCAGCTAATTGGGGCCACCAACCCTCTTGAGGCCGAGCCCGGCACTATCCGAGGCGACTTGGCAGTGCAGGTGGGTGAGGGCTTGAGGTGATGTTTCAATGTGGAGTGGATTCTGCATAGGCCGTCAAGTGACAGTGCTGGATGGTACGCCTTAGCGGCTGTTCTGAGTTGCACTTTGATTACAATAGGAAATGTCTGAATAACTTGACGCCTAGATAAGGGCCTCGGCCAGCCAGCGAGTGGACACTTCTTAGCCCTGAATGGATTGCTAATAGATTTGGAAGGTGTCATGTAGGATACTGTCAGTGACAGTAGGCCCTTACTGTACACTTATTAGCATGGGTGGCAGGTAGTGCGAACAGGGTGTAAGCGTTGAGCTGGACGTACAGGACGGGATGTAGAGTGCACCCGAGTCTTTGCCTGAGTTCTGAGCCAGTAGTATTTATATATACTATACTGTACTATTTATATCAAGTATGGTGGCCATCCTGGTACGCCTCACTGCCACGCCCGCGTGTGGTTCTTGTTGCTGAGTGCCACTCCACATGCCAGCATCTGCCAGGAGGTGTGGCGCTTGCTGTTGCAGGTCGGGCGCAACGTGGTGCACGGTTCGGATTCGGTGGAGAATGGAGAGCGGGAAACAGGTGGGGACATGCGCTTCAGCCTCGTAAATCGGGTGGTGATGGTGACAAGTACAGCGGTCTGTGACATGCCAAGGATATCCCAAGCAAAACTTCATTCAGCAACATCTACTCACAGCTATGCTCCCTCCCTGCACTACAGACCGAAACCAATGGGTAGTTGGTGTGGCCTGGGCTGAGCTTGCCGCGTGCAGCAGATGCGCTGGTTGGCCAGGGTGCCTCACTTAGTACAGCCTTTTACTGTGCGAACTTCCAGCCAAAGTCCAATCTGCTGACAGTAGCAGGCTGCAACTAGTCGGATGCACTGCATAAAGCCTGCAAGCGCTATGGTCACCTCATCCCGTAGATTCCAGTGGGCATCAGCGCAGTGCAAGCTGCGCTTGTGGAAGCCCAGAGCAACCTGATTGCCTTGCCTTGCAGGGCTGTGGTTTGGGAAGGATGCGCTGGTGTCCTGGGAGCCCACCCTAACACCCTGGGTTGTGGAGAAGAACTGAGGCGGTTTCAGCCTGCCATGCGCACCTCAATGCCGCATGACCTCGGCATGATGATTAGCACAAGTCTGAAGTCGCATGTCCGTACTGGGAGCTTCTTCAAAAGTTTTGACGCCCCATCGCCTGCAGAGGCATGGGTGTGTAGTGGCAGCAGCCTCTACAAACGCTGATGTAACACATGAGTAATACAGACATGGACTCCCTTCTAGGCCTGGGGCAACCTGCCGCTGAAAAGCTTTGCCTCCTCGTGCGCTTGGCCTGTCATTGGTCAGGACCATCGACATGTGCTTAATCCGCATGTACTGCTGCATAACGTACTTCTCATAGTTGAGCCAGTTACACTGACATAAACACGCCATTAGCCATCGCAGTCATTAAGCCTGACAGCACGCAGACCATGACCTGTGAACTGCCAAGTATGGCCAACGGTTGTGGCCAGGACAGCCAGATGGGCCCTCTCCAACTGTGCAAGTACAACGCAAGTAGAGCAGCAGGGAGGGCCCCTAGCAGCGCAGCTGCAACGCTTGACAGAAACTGCAACGGCTTTTGGACTTCCTCCAGCCGCGGTTGCACACTTTGTGGCGCCTGCCCTGCCCGCTGCCTGCTCCGATGGAGGCTATCAACCGCAGGCCTGGTACACAACAGAGGTGCCAGGCCAGCTAGCAGGGTTGCATAGCTAAGTGGCCAGCAGCCCAGCAGCAGCCCTGTCCCGACAACGACCAGGCTGGCTAGGCACATAACACGAAGGCAGGGGATGGCTTGAGCGAGGCCGCTGTACCCTGCTTGCATATCCATGTTCGCAACAGGTTGTGCCCACGCTGATGGCTTTGTCACTGCTGACGGCCCAGCTTGCATAGGCGCTGTACCTGCTGCTGTACCTGCTGTTGCCGCTGCAATTTCCGCTGCAGCTGCTGAAAGGGTCCCACCTGCTGGCGCGGCAGCTGGCGCCTCGCGCTGCGATTGTGCTTGCTCTCTGCTGCCAGTGGCCGTCCCACTGATGCTATCTGGCCTCCGCTCCGAGGCCAGTAACCCCGGCCGTAGCTGCTGCGGTCCAGGTGGCAGAGACGTACACAGCGCTCGCTGCAGTGCTGTGAGCCATTGCCAAACAATCACTGCGGCCACCACTGCCGTACTCAGGGCCTGGAAGTCCAACCGGTAGCAGCCCCACAAAAGCAGGGCCATAAGGCCTTGGAGGGACGCAAAGGCTTGCCAGCCTGTCTGCCAGGCCAAGTGTCTGGCTGGCGGGCTGGAGTCCATCTCGCTCCACAGCTGCACGAGCGCACATACGCACCTAAGAGGCTGGTGGAGCGGTGTTCAACAAGTGCTTTGATCTTCAAGACACAGCCAAACCTCTCAGGGCGCCATGTGCAGTCACCACAATACTCGCGCGCTTGCCCAAGCAATCCCTCCTTCCACTACTGGCAAACCATGCAGCGGGCTGCGACTCATTGCCCATGCCACATACCTGCAATAGCAGTGCCGCCAAGAGGCAGGCAGGCGCCACCAGGCAGGCCACGAGGGGCACCACCCTGGTAGGGCTGGTCAGCAGGTAGAGCTGAGAGGCGTGGTGGAGCCGCTCCTCCAAGTTGCTGAGGGTCCTGGCTAGGCCCTCCAGGCCCGCCAGGCACGCCATGATGATTGCGTCATCTTCCCGCCCAGCAGGTGCAGCATCTGGCGCGCCCACTGAAAGGGTCACAGCGTCAATCCCTTCATCCAGGAAAGCTGCATGTGGGCCTGAGGCGCCTCCAGCCGCCTGCTGCGCTGTGAAGGCCACAGCGTGAGCCAGGCTGGCAGCGTAGCGCACCGCCCAACCATCCCCGTCCCAGTTGTCGCGGCTGGACATGCTAGCTGGAGCATTACTGCTGCCTGCTGTGCCCACAGGGCTGCCCCTAGCTCCAAGCAGTGTGGGCAGCCACGTAGTGGCGACCGATATGTGTGCCTGGCCGCCCACAGTGGTTGGAAAGCCGCCATGCAGGTCCCAGTTGCGCTTCACAGACCAGTACATGTCCAGATTGGGCAGCCGCCCTGCTGTGCCATGCACGCTGAGCTCTGCTGTGCGGGCTATAGAGGGCATGACCTCCAGGACCAAGGCCTGTTGCAGCAGTGGGGAACCTCCGGTGGCGTCAAAGAGCCGCTGTGTGCCCAGGTATGCATTGAGCCAGGCCTGCGAGCAACGGAGCAGGTGGCTGAGGGATAAGCAAGTTGACCATAAAAAAACATATAGTTTCGCAACCAGTTTCCTTTAAACATCGCTTCTTCACTTCCTAGACACCAACTAACCTGCGCCATCTGTAGGCTGCCGCAGCGGGAGTCCACAAAAGCTAGAACCACATCTCTAGCCAGCCAGGGCTGCGCTGCCAAATGCTGCCCCGCCGACAGCGCTATACTGACTGCCAGTGCTGCCAGCCGCGGGTGGGCAGCTGGGTCTACTGGTACCAAGAGGCCTAGTGCCTCAAGCCCGTCTCCTCGTAGGGAATGAGCTACTGCCTGCGCTGCGCTGCAGTTGCTGCCGTCGGGACGGCTTAGTACGGTGGTGTGTACGGCCAGGCTGCTGGTTTGTAGTGTCGCAGCTGCAGCGACCACCAGGGAAGTCACGCTGTCCCACTGGCTTTCAACCAGCTGCTGAGCTGCTAGCTGTGCCTTAAGTGGCCAGTCAGACGATCTGCAGGCCTCAATCATGGGCATAGGCCGCCGGCCAGCTGGGCTTCATAGGCTTTGCAGGCACAATGCGTAAGAAAGCGTGGAGCCAGCTGCCCGCCCCACCGATCACTGACGGAATTGCAGGTTGGGAAAGCTCACCGTACTGCCGGGGCCCGCCCTCCAAAGAGTAAAGCCTTCTCGTCAGGCTCTATGTTCCTACCTGCCAGAGGCAGCAGGAGAAAGGCTAGCACGCCAAGGGCATACAAGCACCAGGCTACCGCTGTCCGCTGGGCCACAAGCTGCTGGGCAATCCTTGCACCTTTCAGAGTTCCCATCTATACTACGCAACTACTACCGTATGCGGTGCGCATGTCAACTCTTGATCACATCAACAAAAGTTGTACCCTGGACTTCTCGTAGGTGATATGCGACTTGTAGATGACAGGTCACCATATAGGCCTAGGCAGGCCACTGCGACGGCAGTTTTGACATCAAACCGCCCAGGCGCGCCGTGCGCGCCCTAGATAGTACAACGGCAGTACCAAAGGCAGGTGGAAGAGTCCCGCAGAGCTTGAGTAACGTCCTTTGCACTGGAAGGCCCGGGATAGAGTAACTGGTAGGCGTTGGCCTGGTAGTAGGCTCCATGACGCTTCACGACGAGGTGGGTCGGCTTTGTCCTTGTTTGCTGCTCTGACTGTTCACAACAGCTGGATTTTATGTCATAAGCGCATGCTGCAGGTGGAGATAGAGGATATGGACTGGAGCGACGAGCTACAGGCCTTTACATACCAGTGTCCCTGCGGTGACCTGTTCCAAATCACTGTAGAAGAGCTGGCCGCCGGCGAGGAGGTGGCAAAGTGCCCTTCCTGCTCGCTCTACGTCAAAGTCATGTGAGTTCAGCCGGCGACAGGCTCCCTGCACCTCAGCCAGAAGTGCACTTTGGGGCCCACGTTACCACGGCACATTCCGGGCAGTTCCTGAGCAGTGGTTAATGTTGGTGTCTTGCACTGCAGTTATGACCCAGAAGACTTCCAGCAGCTGCAGCCCGAAGCGGAGGAAAGCCTTGCTGCTTAAGCTAGCACTGTATAGCGTGCGGTCTCAAAAGCAGTCAACCCTGCTGCATCTCGATCACCCTTGTAGCAGCAGACTGCAGCCATGCCAGCTGGTAGGCCACACGTAGCCGCAGCAGTCAGGATACTGCTGGGCTTGTTAGCACTTAGTAGCAGCCTGGCGGGCCGGTGCGAGAGCGCCCAGGGGCAACCAGGATCAGCGATGCTAGGGGCAGGGGGCCAACGAAAACGACAAGCACCAGGTCGCCCTGCCAGAGCAGCAGCGGCGGCCGCGGCAGCAGCAGTAGTAGGAAGACCAGCCCTTGCCCAGCTTCCGCGCCAGCGCCGGCTGTCTCTCGGCGACCGGCCTGGCGAGCTTGTGGTTATGTGGAGCACCATAGCGCCAACAAACTCTTCGTGCGTCCAGCTGCAGCTGATATCAAGTAGGAGGCTTGGGCGGCCCCACCTCTTACCTGCCGCGGCTGCTGCTTTGGATATTCTTGAGCGCGCAGCAAGGCAGCGGCCGCCCCTCCCAAGGACAAGTCATCCACTGGCCAGCTTAGGGTGCAGCAGCAGCAGCGGTAGCGGGAGTAGTGTTTGTCCCAGACGGCCAGGAGAGCGGCCTGCAGCCACTGGGAGTGATCCTTTTCAGCAAGCTTCAGCAAGCCCTGGTGGAGAGGTCAGGACGGTCTGCGGCAGCAGCCGGGCTTTCGTTGAGCCTAGCACGGGTACCACAACCCAGGTGTGACCTACACGTTGGCAAGGGTGGGATCGTGGCTAGGGCAAGCCTGCGGGACCATCTGCTTGCGCCGCCGGCGCATACTTAGTTATGTGATGCTGCCTGGCAACCCTGCTCTGTGCGGCGCCCTTGTGATTGCTAATGTGTATGTCTTATGTAATGTTTGGGGCACCTTCATGCTCTCCTCTGCATATCGTGCATAACATGGCCTACCTCATTAAAATTTGCTGTTTGGGGCTGACATTTTGGAGGATTAACATTTGACGATACACCCCGCATTGGTCTTCCCCCCGCGTGCAGTACTTGCACCAAGTTGTGCTGGGCACGCCAGCTGGCATGCAGCCCGGTCAGCGGTACATGTACCGTGTGGGATGCCTGGAGGGCCTCTGGTCTGCCTGGACCCACTTGGCGGCGCCCCGGGGACCCTGCCAGTTCAGTGAGCAGCAGCCGGTGAGCCCGGCGGCTACACAGCGCTGCATTGGTGACTGCAGATGCTGTTGAGTAGACCTGCTTTCCCAGCACCCTTGCGCGACAACCCTGCGGATGTCCCCCGGCTAGGTGATGAGGCACGCGCAATTGTACCATTCGGCTGCGTCCCTTACCCAGCTGGAGCTGCTCTTTCTTTGTTTGTCTGCCGTGGGGCGGCCTGCGTGACCCACAGCAAGCAGAGTCCCTTGGGCCTGGGCTGCTCTGAGACTTGGCTTTTTCCTGCTGAGTACGTGCGAGCGAACTGAACTGCCCTGGACTTGCGCTGCCTCTGTCCCCAGGCCAGCCTGCTGGTGGTGGGAGACCTGGGATTCTACAACTCTCAAACGGTGCCTGACCTGGTCCGGGAAGTGCATGGCGGCCAGTATGACGCCCTGCTGCACATTGGGGACCTAGCGTACGACCTCCAGGTGCGGAGGGGGGCAAAAGTGGGGAAGGCCTGGGGGCAGAGGAAGTGGAGCAGTGATCGGGCAGGCACAAGGGAGAGGGGTGCTGTAAGTACCTGAGGTCGCCTTAGGGCTAGCTTTGTGTCATTGCCGTGGTTGTGTTCGCTAGGCGTGGCTGGCCGTGAGGTGTGCAGCAGGCTGGCTTCATGGTCAACCCCACCTGCGTCTGTGTCTCTTTCTGGCTTGTTGTGCTTTGCAGCGATGTGCTGGTTGCATTGTGAGGGTGGCTGTCCAAGACCACCCAGGGAGGCATGATTCACCAGCCTAATCTACCTCCCACAGCATTCTGCCGCCCTACTGTGCTGCCATGAGTTGCCTATACGTGGCAAATAGTTACCAGGGGTGGTGACTAACTCCGGCGCGCTGCTGTGCAGGGTTTGCAGGGACGGAGGGCCGCCCAGTTCCTTCGGCGGGTGGAGCCCCTGGCCTCGCGCCTGCCCTACATGGTGCTCCCAGGCAACCATGAAGTGCACTACAATTTTAGCCATTACAGGTGGGCATTGGGCTTGAAGGGAGGCCATGCGCTGGCAGGGTGCACTGTGTACTCATACCTAAGAGATACTTGGTATCTTGCTGGATGCCGAGCTCTCAAAATGCTGGAGCTGTTATTCTGGTGGCGCCTGGTTGCGTTGAGTCTTAGCGGGCCCCGGCTGGCTAGTATCGCGTGTTTGGCAGAAAACTTCGCTTCCCATGGGCTATAATGAGAAATGCTCTTGGGCAAGAGAATATTCCTGAGGAGGTTCGTCCTTAGGTGGAGATGCCCTGTAGGGGCTGGCTGGGTGGGCATTAGGCTGGCGCGGGGAGCAGAACCCTTACATACAAGAACGCAGAGAGGTCACTGTGGCACCTTGTGCTGCTGCAGGGAATTGTTCACCATGCCTAATCGGCCGCTGGGCGAAAATTTGTTCTACTCCTTTGACATAGGCCCGATGCATGTCCTGGTGTACAACACAGGTGGGCAGGGACAGGGGGCGGCTCAAGAGTCTGCTGGTTAGGCAGGCAGGAGCTGCCCCGGGTGTGGCTGGTAGGCAGCTAGTCAGGGGTTTCTTATGCCCTGGTATCTGGTCTGTAGGGATTAGCTTCCTCAGTAGTCGTGGGCCTGAGGCTAATCAAGGTGACGCCCCTAAGCAGGTGGCTGCATTCGTTTGATAGGTCATATCTGCCGGCCCCTGCTCGTGCTGTCGAGGCATTTATTGTCGGTCCCCACGGCGGCCATGGCAGCTGTTGCACTGGTCGGTCATATACCATGTTGCCAATGCGCATACGGTGCCTGCATTGCTGCTTGTATGAGCTGCAGAGGTGTTGTATTGGCCAGACTCCTTTAGCGTGGCCAGCATGCGGCTCATGTACGACTGGATGGAGCATGACCTGCAGGTGACTAATAGTAATAACGGGGGGGGAAAGGGGGGCAAAACTGCTGCTGTCAGCCATGCCAAGCTAGGCTTCTGGCATTGCAAAGGAGTTGCCTGCGGCTGCAGTGTGTTTCCTGCTACAGGTTAAGTAAAACTCAAGCCGCCGTTGATCCATTTTCGCTGACCGCCCTGGGCCCTTAATCACGCAGGCGGCCAACCGCAACAGGGAGCGTACTCCTTGGGTCATGGTTGCTGGCCATCGGCCTATGTACTGCGCTGCTATCCGCGGCACGTCTTGTGACTGGGGCTGGGTGAGAGGTGAGTCGAAATCGGCTTTTGTGGCAACTGCGTTAAATGAATGTCTCAGTCCCACTCTGACCTTTGAAGTCCGCTGCTGGGTGGGATTGCCTAGCATGGCGTGCTGCTTGATGTGTCTTCTTGGCGGCATGGGGTGAGCACTTCCACTAACACTGAGGCGTGTGGTCCTGCACCAGCGCTTAAGGGGGCAGGCCAGGGCAAGAGCCACGCTGATCGGTACTGTTTGACTAGCATCTCCGCACGTGGATGGTGGCTGGCATGATCGATAGTGCTGTGCTGTGCTGTGCTGTGCCGTGCAGAGCATGAGGCATCCAGGCTGGGGATTCCCTCACGCTGCTCTCCACTGCACCCCTTGCTGTGCCCCCCGACACATGCGGGTGAGATACCAGGTGGCCTTGGTTGGCCACTGCCCCCATAGTGACTTGCTCTTCATTGTAGTACATACCCTGGCGAGGCTTTGCATTGAGCCAGCAGTGACGCTTTGGTCCTTCTTTACTACCTAGGCGCTTACACGACCTACCCTTGCTACTGGCGAATCTGAGGAGAGTTTTACTGGTGGAGTCGGTGCATCAGGTGTCCATGTGTTCTGGGAAAGCTTGCCATGTCAGCTTCTGCCTCTGACATAATCTCATTGCAAGCATTGCTACTCCACTTGCAGATAACAACGCGAGCTTCCCGATCGAGGGCCTCTTCTACCGCTACGGTGTTGATATTGCGGTAGGTGTCTGGCTGGAAGAACCTGCTAGGCGGTGTCCCCGTTCCCTTGTGCCTGCTTCGCTTCCGCCAGGGTGCGCCCATGCTCATATGTTCTGCTTTTCTAGCGGGCACATGGCATGCGGTGGCGGTTTGAGGAGCAGGCTTGGCTTGCAGGTGTTTGGGCACCAGCATGACTACGAGCGCGACTTCCCCGTCTACAATCTCACAGTGGCCCCCTTCGCCATGGGCAGCATCGCGGGCGCAGCGCGGGGCGGGGGATCGGGGGAGGAGTCAGCCGTGTACCTCAACCCTCGCGCCACCGTGCATGTGGTGTCTGGTAGGCGTGACTCATGAAGAACTTGCATGACAAGCCAGTACGCGGCCTTTGGTGCAATGTGCGTCTGTCTGCAATTTTAGGCTGCGTTGTGTGTTGGCTGGGTGAGGTCTCGCCACACGCTTCTGCCCTTGGTGCGTTTTGTCGTTTCTCTGCCTCTTCCAGGCCTCAGCAGCTGGAAGCAGGCGGCTCCCCATGCGCCCTTGCCCCGCCCCTGCAGGTGCCGGGGGCAATGCAGAGATGCACCGCGGCACGGAACCCCCGCCCTCCGGACCCTGCAACCACACCGCCCCCTGGTGTGCTTTCCAGTCAGGCTATGCACCCCAGGGCAAACAGGTGCGCTTTACCTGGGGATGGTACTCTATCTACATATATTATGCTTGGGGCACACAGAAGGGAAGCTCTGGTAGGGCTATTGCTTGCCAGGTGTTCAACATCTAAGCTGACACTTGCTGCTGTGCACCTGCCGTCGTGCCGAGCAGCGCTGGAGTTTTTACATCGTGTCAGCATGATGCTGATCGAAGCAAATGCTCTAGTAGGCCTGGGGTCCCTCCCATGAGTGTCGCATGACTTGGTGGTTAAAAGCAGTCAGCCAGTCACTGCGTAGGTTGAAAATGGCCACTCCATACTTACAACTACTCACAGTAGTAGAGGCCCTGTAGCTAATCCTTCCCCATAGCCTTCCCTAACGCAGTCCTCTGACTACAGCTATTCCCGTGTCAAGGCCCTCAATGCCTCCCACCTCTACTGGGAGCAGTACAGTACGACGCTGAAGAGGGTGGTGGACTCTTGGTGGCTGGTGCAAGAGCAGCACGGCCCGTTCAATGGCTCATTGGCCATGGAATAGCTCGGTGCCAAAGGACGAGGCAGTTGGCGGCAGGGCCCTGTATTTTCGTGGAGGTTGCGGCAGCAGTGTGTCTTGTGCATGGCTTACTGGCAAGGAGAAGCAGCAATGAGGACATGGTTGCCCTTAGGCATGCTGTAGGAGCGTGGGTGCAACCAACATGGCAGCCTTCATTGTAGTCCCCGTGCGACATGGCTGCTGCAATTGACCTGTAGCACCTGTAGGTGTGGGTACAGTGCATGCCAACCTGCCTGCCCTGTGTTGGGGACGGCCTTTATACTGTCATTTGCCTGGGATTGCTTTGTGTTACAGCGATGCCCTGGTTTGAGATGCCCTGATCAGACTATCACGGTACACCGCAGCGGTTCATGGCAAAGCAGTGGCACCAGCATGAGCCATGCGGGCACAGAATTCCCCTCCATTCTAGGGCCATGGCTCCCAACCTGGCCGGATGCTTGCTACCTGCTCTCTTCCATAGTCAATACGCCACATCTTCCATACACCACTCATAATAGAGGTGCCATGTCAACCTCGAGCATGACATCCCCGGGCCCTAGATCACGATATACATGCTAAGGATGGAGTGCAACAAACACATGCTTTACAACAGCCACAGCTATGTAGCGTCTGTCCGAACTACCTATGATTGTTTACATGTGTAGCTACCTGCGCAGAACCCTACGCAGTCATCACTCCCACTGCTACCCGCTCAGTAGCATGGCGATGGCTGCATTTTCATCGCCGTCTGCCGACCTCAGCGCCTGCCTGGCTGATGCCTCATCAAACCCCATCTCCACTATTCGCTGCACCTTGTCGTCCTGCGACACCATCTGCCCCTGCAAAAGAGCAGACCCAAACAGTCGGTACAGATCACCTCAAGCTCCACCCTGTTGCACCGCCTGCCACCAATGATACACACATGTTGATACAAAATAGCTGGGGCTGGGACTAGCAGAGTGCTCGAGTCCAGCTGGCATACAGACCAGGCTGGGCCCCGCCCGCCGCCCTCTTGGCTGCCAGTTTATTAGCCCAACCATCTACCAGCACTGCTTAGTTGCAAAGCTGCTTTCTTGTTGGGCTCCTGCCATTTGCCGCAACCAGCTGCCCATCAGCTTGAAAGTCGCTGCATGGGGCACACGTGTTTGCACGGTGGCAAACCACCAAGAGAGCCCCCCCCATCACCTTGACTGCATACGTGTCTGTCCAGAACTTTGCTGTGTGCCTGAACTGCCCAATGTCACTAAGGTATTGCCGAGCCACGACAGCATCCTGCAAGAAGAAGTACAAGGGTGTCAACATCATCTTTTTTCAGGGAACATACTCCACTAGCACCTGTAGAAGCTCTCAAATGTTGGGCTGCACATCGCATGTGAAACCCTCTTGCCCGCAGAAATTGCCACCGTAGCATGCCTTGCCGCTGAGCCTTGTGTCGAGAGCAACTGGCCTGCGGGTCATCCGGTGCTGGTGAGGACAGCAAGGCTTGTAGGCTCAGCAGCGCTGTCTTCAGTGTCAGCGCGGGCGTCCATTGGTCCTTGAGTATGTCTAAGCAAATGGCTCCGTTGGCACTGCTAATGTTGGGGTGCCACACTTTCGTGATAAACCGCATCTTGGGTGGCACAAAAGGGTACATATCCTCTGCAGAGCACTAAAAACCAGTAAGTAGCTTGCTGTCGCGGCAGTGCACACGATGGCCCCTCCCAGAGGGCCTGTAAGACCAGGCAGACAAGCAGCCTGCCACTGCCGGGCGGTGGACGAACAATAAATTATCGCCTCCCCAGCAAGCTAAGAGGTGCCGACTGATGGCAGCAACAGAGCTGGACCCACCCAAGACGATGTCTATGTAGAAAATGCCGCCCTCGTAAGGTGTGTCCTTGGGACCTGCTTGCATCGTCCGGGAGGCAGGGTCACCTCCTTCCCACTGGCGCTGCCCCGCATGTGATGCAACCATCCCAAATTATGTGTTCTGTCCCCACATGTGACATAGACATACAGAAACAGGGCCTGCTGTGGTGAGGGCGGGCCACCTGACCAACATCTGCCCTGGCCCACCTTGCAAGCAACCTATTAGCTTCTGAATGCTGTCTCCCTTGAGTTGAATCGTCACCCCTGAGGCCGTATCCCTCTCAATGTCCCTGATCTCCTTCTGTGTACAGTAGGAGATCATAAGCTATCTCGTCAGGCGAGCGAGCTGACATAAACTGGGAGCCTGGCCAGCATCGCAAGCAGAAGCTCACCTGCACACGACCTAAGTCAATAGGCATGCTGCACTTGACTTCTCTCTCAAGGTACTCAGTCTGCCTGCCACCCTGTATGGGACAAATGCCTGGCACGCAGGGCCAGGGTAGCCAAGTACTAGTACACGATGTCACAAAGAGATCATAGAATGTGAATGCGCTCACACTTGACCTGAAAGGCAGAGGCTTGTTCAGGGCCTCACCACGGCATGCTCAGCAGGCGCGCAACCCAGTGGCAGCAACCCTTCATCCCCTCAGCACAGTTGTGGTCCATTTCCAATCGAAAACCTCAATATTCTGCCAGTGTCTGCAGCTTGCACCTCACTTTGGGTTTGCGCTTTGGGAGTCCACGCTACTTGGGCAGTGGAGCAGCCTTTGGAGGTCGACAGCGCTGCCATCCTTTGTTTCCTACTTCTGTCAATCATCAAGGGTGGCAGGTAATGCGATCAGAGAGGAGGTACGGTATACTGGGCTGACAAGGGTTATGCAGTTATGCTCTGTGTACTGGCACAGTCAGGGAGTACTTTATACCTGCACACCCGCAGCACGCCGCGGTGCGCTACAGATTGTTAGCAAGTACTGGAGGCAGGTGCAAGCTTCAGCGGCAAAGACTCTAAAGACATAACAGCATCACAACATAGTGTAAGCTGGCTATCACCACACAGCAAGGGGCTGCGGAAGCGAGGCGCCGGCAGGGCTGCCTTAGAGCTGCTGGCGCCATGTTGGATGCTGCTGATTACAACTGCCTGTCTACCTCTTTGTTGGGCGTGCTGTTGCTCAGAGTTTCATGTGCGCTATGGGTGGGCCTGCTCCTAGCCAGGAGTTTCAAAACCCCTTTCCCAGGGCTGTCTCACCCTGAGACATGAATAACTATCAGTCGCTTCCCACTCCTTTGAGCATTGGAAGCCACTGTGGCAAGCCCCCTAGCACCGCCCCGTACGAGCAGGTGCCAGGCGCCCGTCCACCGACCGTTACAGTCCCTCCAAAGTCTGCAAACGTGGCTTCTGCTGATGCCGACATGCAGCTAGCTTCGCGACGCATTTCAACCCCAGCCATGTGCCTCTAGCTGGACAATCAGCGTCCATCCTCCTTTGTGCAGCTGCCTCCCAAGGCTGCTCTGCAGGCGGCCCTGGTCAATATTGCTGCACTGGCCCAATCCAGGTTTCTTCTAGCGAGCAGCCAGGACAGCTCATTGCAGCTCGTCGGTGAGATAAGGAAGGTTCCAAGTGTCCAGCAGGAGCAGCAATGGGGCCCTGACAGGTGAGGGATGGTGAGGGAGTGGGGCTACCCTTGGCAGCATTCCTGCCGAACTGCGCCTGGCCGTCTACACCCAGGATGCACGGCTGCGCCACTGCAAACGTGACCAGGCCATTGGTGGTACCTATGACTGCTCTCCCTAACGAAAGGTGTTCTTTCTGGTGTTGGCCGGGAGGAATGCGCAGTAAGAGCAGCACGACACGAGCAGAAAAAATCCTTAACCTGAAGTGAGTTGAATGCAGCAAATAGCGAAAAGGATGAGGAGGGCCGGCGGCCTCGTGTAGTGTGCAACAGGATTTCTTCCTGATGACTGCATTGAGTATCGACGCTGACCAAATGTCATCAGTGAAATTCGCTGCAGGCCGCTGTCCCGCCTTTTGCACCATTTTGAACTCACGTCCAGTAAGGGACATAGCTGCTGCAGTACTCTCTAAACGAGGGTGGACTTGGCACAGCCTGGCTGACCAGTGATAAACAAGTATGCCACTATATAGAACAAGGCAGCGGGCATAGTGCCTCAAGTTGAGAAGGAGGTGTCTATCTCTATAGATAGGCGTCTGTACAAAGCGACGCCTTTCTCCACACCGCTACTTTGCTGTTGCAGCTTGCGGCAGTCACAGGCAAGGAGAAGAAGACAACGGGCACTGTGCCTAAGTTGAGAAGAAGGCGTCGTTCTGTAGATAGAGCGTCTGTACAGTGC
>BBXU01001267.1:0-14158 GCA_001598975.1 Parachlorella kessleri | reverse complement strand
AAGAAGGCATCGTTCTGTACAGACGCTCTATCTACAGAACGACGCCTTCTTCTCAACTTAGGCACAGTGCCCGCTGTCTTTTTCTCCTTGACTGTGACTGCCGCAAGCTGCAACAGCAAAGTAGCGGTGTGCTCGTGCGCACTTGACCGCAGTGCTTTACATGCATGGTTGTGTTTTGATAACAGCAGGAGCACCCGCTGATCTTGCACATCCTTGTTGGCTCACTGCTTTCTTGGTGTCCGCAAGCTTCCGTGCGTCTTCCTGCTTCGTCATGACGCTGATCAGCTGGGCCGCTCCTCCGCGCAAAGAAGGCAGGTGTCCAGGATAAAGCTTAGCTGCTTTGACAGGAAAGCACAATCAAGAAAGGTTCCAGGGTTAACAGTCTAGGAAGCGATTCCGAGTCATTTCACTTGTTGCGCCCCCGTGGTGGCCAAACTTGGCAGAAATCACGCACAGCATTCTTCTTGACGCGCTCATTTGCCTCCAGAACCTCCGCTGACCGCGCTTGACTGCTTGATTGTCCCTCATTTGTTCTTGTTCTACGATCCCTGGTCACTAGAGAGTGATCATGCAGTTGACGGTTTCTACTTGGGACGACAGGATTGTGTCCGTGGAGGTAATCGGAGTGCACTTCAAATATCAAAACCGTTGATCTAGCCAGCAGCAGCGCTGCAGCCTCTATATGCCGTCTTGCCCTGTGCATCCACAAGCATCTAGGCTATAGAGTGGCCTGGCTGATGTCGCGTGCACTGGATAACGTTGCACTTTCCTTGCTCAATCCTTGCAGCTCGCCCCGGACGATCCCCTGGACAACCTTCGTGCCATACTTGAAGTGGAGACTGGGCTGCCGAGCGCCCAGCAGTCTCTTCTCCACAACGGCAGGGAGCTATCAGACAGGCAGGCACTTGCTGTGAACTGTGATAATGCTGGTTGACCGCCACTGTCTGCTGTAGGATGCTGTGCTTGCTCTTGCTTAACTAAATTCGCTACCAGCACGGTTTACCCATGGCTATTACTCATTGCCGGTTGCAGTCAATCGCTGGGCCAGCAACAGGTGCAGCCTGGCGATTTGATCATGCTCATGAAGCGGCCGTTGGCAGCACCACGTGGCGGCGGTGGCGCCGGAGCCGGCGTGCCTGCCGACGCGGCCGCTGGCAGCTCAGGGCAGCAGCAACAGACTCCCATGGCCTTACAACCTGACGGCAGCGCGGTCAACCCAGACCTGATGCTGCAGCTGCTGCGCAGCAGCCCGCAGCAGCTCGATCAATTGCCACCGCCCCTTGCAGATGCTGTACGTGCTGGAGATGTCAATAATATGCAGGTATTTCCCTGGCTTGCTGTTGGTGGATCTCCAGAGGGTGAAGGTTCTGGTGGGTTGAAGCTGAAGCTGCACATGTGTGTATGGCAGCCCAAAACGTAGACCTCAGATCGGCCTATTATGGGCCCCTGTCAAGACGAATTTGATCCCTGTAAATTGCACCCGCCCGTTCTTTCTTCTCCTCAGGATCAGCTAAGGCAGCTGCGGCGAAAAGCGCGTGAGGCACAGGATGAGGAAGAGAGATTCATGCGGCTGGCGGAGGAGGACCCCTTTAATCCGGAAGTGCAGGTGTGTTGGGGGGTAGGCTTCGCTTGTTACAGGCTGGAAACAGGGAAGACAAGGTTGGGAAGTCCAAGGGATCACCAGTCGATACCAGTCGGTACAGTCGATACCAGTCGGTACAGTCGATACCAGTCGGTACAGTCGATACCAGTCAAATGGGGATGTGGGTTGTTTTGGCAGCTTGCCTGGCTGGTCCTCGTGCCTGCCTGACAGAGAACAGTAATGCAGTGAACGATTAATAGCACTGTGAAGGGGTAACCTCGGTTGGTCTATGTTCATATGTCGCCCGGCTCTCATTTGTGAAGCTGCTAGGAGGCAAGCAGTGTGCCTTGCAATGTACAGAGGCGGCTGGAAGATGCCATCAGGCAGAAGAATGTCAACGAGAACTTTGAGCAGGCGCTGGAGCACAACCCGGAGGCCTTTGGCAGCGTCTGCATGCTGTGAGTGGCCCACCGCTGTGAGTGGCCCACAGCCTGCTCGCCTTTGCTGTCCTCTGTAGACGGAAGAAACTGCACAGCTTAGGTCAACGGGGTTGGAGACACCGGGATTGTATTTGTCGGAAGTTTAGGACGTACTGGGCGTCGACGCAAGCTTGTGCAGCTGCCATGAAAGGCACCACTGCTCATGCCCGCTCAAAGCAGTCCTAATCAAGTTCTCCTCCCACAAACCTGGCATGCCCCTGCCCTCGTGCACATGTGAAGTACCCTTCGTGCTGCCTGCAGGTATGTGAACATGGAGGTCAACGGGGTTCCAGTCAAGGCATTCATCGACAGCGGGGCGCAGATCACCATCATGGGCAAGTCCTTCGCTGAACGCTGCGGCGTGCTGCGCCTCATGGACACCCGCTTTCAAGGCGTGGCGGTGGGGGTCGGCTCGGCAAAGATGCTTGGTGAGGTCTTCATGGGGGACGGTAGTGGAGTGAGGTGGGCCGCTGTGCCCTGCGAAGGTGGCCGGGTGGCCTTGCCAGGACGTGCAATAAGCCCAAGCTCTGACCTGCGCTGAGACGTCACAGTTGGCGATCTAGGGGAGCTGCACGACCAGTCCTGGACCTGGGCTCACCTATCCTTGTTGCGTTCGTTTTGATGTTAGTGGCGGAGGTGCCATGGTGGGTTTCATGTTTTGGGGGTTCTCATTGGAGGTGGAGATCTTGGCCAATGGCCAGCTAAGACTTCCTTGGCTCATTATCCGATTGTCAACACAGGGCGGCATTACCTGCTGCAGGCCGTATCCATATGGCACCACTGAAGGCTGGCAACCACTTCTTCCCTGTATCCATCACGGTTCTGGACCAGGATGGTGAGTGGAGCAGTGTGTCCGCCGGGCTGTGCAGGGCTGCACACACTGCTTAAAGCCGCGTAGTAGACGCGCCACATACAACTTGCCATTACACCACCATTTGTGCAAGCCTCGATGTGTTACTAACGATGTTTCGGTGTTTGTGACGAGCAAGTGGGCCAGGATGTTGCAGGCATGGAGTTCCTCTTTGGCCTGGACAACCTGAAGAGGCACCAGGTGGGTCAAGGAACTGCCTGCAGACTTTGTCCTCCTCACTGTGCAGTGGAATTATGCAGGATGCTTCGTTCTCTTTATTTCCCATCAGCATCAAGGTGTCCTCTTCATTGGTATGGGTGGCAGGTAATGCGAACAGGGAGTGAGAGTTGGGCGGTATTACCAGGGGTGGTGCAGAGCGCACCTGTTCAGACCACCCTCCAGAGTGGTGTTCCTCCTCCGTGACGAATCCCATCCGCGCATTGCCCCCTGCCATGTTTACTTACTAGCTTCCTCTTGCTGTGCAGTGCATGATCGACCTCAAAGCCAACGTGCTGCGGTTTGGCACAACAGACACGGCACTGCCGTTCCTGCCGGAGCATGAGTGTCCCAGAAAGATCGGAGGGAGGGATGAGGAGATGCTGGAATCCCCAAGGACAAATGCCGGCCTCCCGGGCTCTACGCAGCAGCAACATACCCAGCCGCAGGGTCAGCAGGCCAGAGGAATGCCAGGACAGGCGGCAGGTGGGTCTTAAGCTGAGGCTGTTACTTTCAGGGTTCTGCTATTGTAAGGCCACTGCATATGCGGGGCAGTGGTCGTGGGCGTGGCAGCATGTCCTGGGCACTACCGTGGGTGAATTGCTAGGTTGCCGCACACATCATGGGACAACCTTTCTCTTGACCTCTTCAAGGTCCTGTCGCTTGCTCATTCCGCCTCATCGACCCCACTCAGCCTCATGAAGGGTCATGGACTTGCCTCTGCATAGTGCCATTCTGGACAGCATGAGCATGTCATACCCTTCCTTGCGTAGGCGCCACCGCTCCTCCCGCACCCGCCGCTGCCCCCACGGCGGCGGGCCCTGCAGCAGGCGCCTCTGGAGGTGCCGAGTTTGAGGCCAAGGTGCAGCAGCTGCAGGGCCTTGGCTTCCCTAGAGACCACTGTGAGGCGGCACTGAGGCAGGCCGGGGGCAACGTAGACCTGGCTGCCAGCGTGCTGTTTGGAGGCTTTTAGGTGGTAGGCTGCTGAGACATATGGAGCTGCGACCCTTGTGGAAGTATCTGATATGGCTGCCTGAATGTGGTCTTATGAAAAAATGGGTTCAACAACGAGGTCACCTAAGCCACACAGCAACCCGACCAGCTTGGCGGCTTCACTTGATCGCAGACAAGGTGCAGAACAACCAGAACTGATCTTGGCACTGGTCAGCGCAGAATGTGTTGTTGCACAGTTGCAATGATGAAATAAGGTCACAAAGCCTAATACCCTTCCTTTGTGCACATCCTACCGAATTCCAAGATGATGGCGAGCATCCAGGCGCAGAATCCGGGCATCGGGTGCGAAATGATAGCCAGCCAGGCGATGGGGACGACGATGGCCCAGTGGTTAAGACAGGCAGGCTTGATAAACGCTTAATCTTCAATCCGAGACAGCTAATCGCACTGCTCTGACTACTTACCGTTGCGACACACCCATAACGCTAGCAAGCATGTCTGCTCCCAAGTGCACCCATCCAACCCTGTCCGCAGCAAAGGGCAGCCAAATACTTCGGTGTAAGGTTTCCCAGCAGCAGAAGCCCCTTGCAGCCCCACAAGCCAGTCGAAGGAGGCTGCTGACACTAGCTCCCCTGCTGGCTGTCACTCTCCTGGATAAGGAAGCACAAGCGGGTGCGCACCTTGACATGTAGCGTGGTTTATTGAAATATACCTTGTAGAAACAGATCCTGTTACTGACGTCCATAGTGTGTATGGTGGCCTTGCAGCATGGGACGGGGAGTCGGCGGCCGTTGGGTCCTGCTCCCTAGCGGGAGAGGAGGGCCGGGAGTGTCGGCAGCAGATTCTACAGTAAGCTGTGCTTACTTACACGGCCCTGACAAGCCCAAGCTGTGTGTATGGTGATGTGACCTGTTGTAGAGGTTGATAGCAGCGTACTGAGCAGGTTTAAAGGGTATGCCTGCAGGGATGATAGGAAAGCGTTGGATTCGTATGAATCCGCCAAGAGCAACCTAAACAAAGTCAGCCGGACAAGTAAGCAGTCAGCAACACATGCTACCAATGGCAGGCTCGTGCAGGTCAACCCTAAGGTGGTGTAGGTGTCCTTGCTGAACTGTTCTGCAAAATCTGCACTGCTTCAGTAGTGTCTGTTCAGCTGTACCTCATCTCCTGTTTGCGTTGCTGCAGGTGGCTCAACGGAGCCAGTCAACCCCAAGTATGTAGGCGATACCACTGCGCTGATGGACAAGCTTCGTCTCTACACGGAGCTTGATGCATACGACCCGCAGCGCATGCAGGTGGGAGAGGGTCAGATCTTAAATGTGCAGATACGGTGTTTCCTCTGCTGCACTGTTTGCAGCAGGTCCACTGGGAATGCTGAGCTGCTTACAGTTTGTTCTGTAATGCAGTAATGCCATCCAACATATGCCAGTGGCACTTGCTCCCTGCTGCAGGTCATCAAGGAGCTGAAGGTGGACGGCGCTGCGTGGGCGAGCAAGTATGCCAGGGGCGGAGCTGTGCGGTCGGCCAGCGGACAGAAGGTGTACATCGCAGTTGACTCTGTCCAGGGCCACCTGGCCAGCAACGGGTGAGATAAGCTCGACTTTTTGGCTAGTTTGTGCAGACGGACTGTAAGTGAGCTTCTCGAAGTGATGTCATGGTTGTACAGTGTCAGAATGTACTTCGCTGTGGCAGGCAGTGCGACCTGGGAGGACTGTGAAGGGTCAGCGCTCAGGTGACAGCGCATGCTCTGCAAGCTACATATGCTCGCCAACTTAGTCTCTGCGGTTATCATGCCTGAAGCTTACTAGTGTGTGCATGTGCAGGTTGGCCCCATACCCTGCCAGCAAGGGCAGGAAGCTCCAGCAAGACCTGGACGATGCTACAGCGCTGCTGGCGCAGGGCCGTTGAGGTGCCCGCTTGCCAGTCAGTGATGCGATTGTGTGAAGGCCCACAGGAAGCCGTTGCATGGCAAGGCAAAGTTGATGGCTGCCTTAACCCTGGAATGGTGACATTGCAAGGGATGTGGTGTGGTCTGGGTGTGCTGGAGCAGGCAGGGCTTCATACAGAACATGCGCCGGGCATTGGTCCTAGTCATTCGCATGATATCATACCCTGAACTGTAGGTGACAGCTGTATCCTACGTCCTGGAGCGTAGTGTTTTTAGTGGTTTGCCCGAGTGAGCGCTATGGCCTTATATCCCGTGTGTTGTACTGGCATGGGTAAGCATCCTAGTTTAGCTCAACCAAATTTTTGAACGGTTTGCCACAAGTAACGTTGTTACCCAGCTTCAAGCTAGTAGCCGCTTCAAGAAGGACAGGGGGATGGCGTGCTGCTCCCCAATGAGGTGCTGCAGGGCTCTCTCGTCCCACGCTGCTGGGGTGGGCACCAGGAGCTTGTCAGATGGGTCTGTGGCAGCAGCAGGCCCATTGCGGTGCCCTGTGCCAGGCAGCCCCACCGCGGCTGTAGTGGCAGCCCTGGACACAGTCATGGGCTTGCAGGTCCCCAGGCTGCCAGTAGTGGGAATGCAGCAGCGAGGGCTGCCCGCCTCGTCAACCAGCCTGACTGCTGTGCCAGCTGCCGACTCTGCTGCACTCTCTGCGGGCATGGCTGACTGGGCCTGAGCCGGGCTGCCTGAGTGGCCCGCAGGCGGAACCTGTTGGCCCTTTGCCGCAGCTGGGTCGACGCAGGTGCCCTTGCAGCTAGCTGCACAGAACAGCTTGGCTGGCTCTGCCACAATCCCGGGAGCCAGAGATATGGCCAGCCTGCAAGGCAGACCGGGGCACATTTTGATGACGACTTTGCATTCACATGTCGCACAAACATGGTCAGAAGCACCAGCTAGGCATCATTGCCAAGGCTATCACCTGAGCGTCCCATCTGGCTTCCTCCTCACTGCATCAACCACCACCTGCAGATGTGAACGACGCGCCGGCGTTTTGAATGGTCTCTCCACGCAGGAGCTCCTCGAAGGCATGACTCATGCAGGTTCTACAAGGTATGTGATACAGTTCCATGGCACGTGCATGAGAAACAGTTTGCAGTGGGCACGACATTGCCTGATTCAGGAACTGATAAGAAGTGTGGCACTTGGCTCATCAATAAGACTCAGGCTCATTCTGTACCCAGCCCTGTCAGTTCAGCGTAGCTCTCACTCCCTGTGTGCACTACCTGCCACCCATGCTAATAAGCTGGGTCATTGCACACCTACCTGCAACCCCACCGAGGGCGATGGGGTGCCCTTTGCTAACATGGCCTCCAGCCGCCCTGGCAGCAGGCTGTCCTCTAGCGTAACTACCAGTGATGTGAGGTCACCAAAGCAGGGGTCGTCCAGTTTCTGCACGGTGTACATGTCCAGGGAGAGACGCTGCTGGCTGCCTGCAGCGGGGCGCACCATCGTTCAGATCAGGACCGTGTGATTGCTTTGCCCAGGACCTAATGTATGGTCTACAGGTAGCAATCCATGGCAACTGCGACCACAACTGTGGTCGATATATTGGAGGGCTCTCAATGTCTGCTCAACCAACATGGCCGCCCCGCAGCTTGTTCTTGCCAAGCAGCATGTCCTGAGCCGGGCGCACCAAGGATAACCTTTGCTGATGGGATGGCGCCTCGCACGCCCAGGTCTTCCATGCTCGGCAGCGTGCTGTTTAGCACCGCAGGCAGCCGCGGCATGTGGCGCCGCTTCTGTACTGGCTTGTTGGCAGCTGCAGCGCTTGCCGGCACATCAGCTGCTTGGGCCGCTGTTACCGACCTCCCAGCACCTGCCACACTAGAATCTCCTACTGCACAAGCCTCTGCAGGATGTGCCGTGACAGGTTGCAACGGCTTGCAACCGGGGGCATTTTTTAGTCCTGTCGCTGGTGAGCCTGCTGCTGCCTCGCCCGCCTTGGGCGGGGGCTGCGGTCGCTGTGGCCGCCGCAGCCCACCCACCATGGGGAGTCGCTTTGCCCCTGCCTGGTGTGGACAACCACTTGCAGGACTCGCTTCACTTATGTCCATGCTGGGTGTCTCCGCCCTTGTTGGCATGCAAAGCGGCTTTGGCCGGATTGTCGCTGCCTCCGTGCAAGCGGTAGGTGCAGCTGTGTGGAGGCAGTCTTGTGCTGCCTGGGTACTAGGGCTATCTGGAGTTATCATTTTCTTAAGGTGTCCTGGCTGCCGCTGCTCTTCCTGCCTTGCCTCGCCTCCTGTGCGCAGCTGCTCCGCTTCCTGCTTCTTCAGGTGCGCCAATTTTGGCACTCTGAAGGTGCCAAGCACAGGCGGTTGGAACTGCAACAACTCAAACAATGCTCTGAGGCAGCGGCCTTGCTGGTCCTGGGCGACTTCTTGACCCACAACACTTGGCAGTTCATTTGCCTTCTGACTTGCCTTGCGCTTCATGCTGTTGTTGGGACCTTGCTTGTCGGTGGGCAGCGCAGGTGTCAGCGGGTGGCCTAAATTGTGTTCATGCAGCACACTCTGGATCCCTAAGACAGATGGCTTGTTACGAATGAAGCAGGAGAAAGCTTGAGAAATGCATTCCCGCCACCACCCATGCATTTGATACCAGGCATTGGAGCGTTGCGAATGCACGTATTCTAACGGCTAAGTGACCCCACTCAGTCAGTCAGACAGAGGAGATGGAATGCAGATAGCAACAAGAGGGCCAGACAGCAGTAAGTTGAAAGGGCCGTTCATTGCATAATGTGACATCGTTTGATGGGTAATGATGAATTCATGGCGCCAAAACGCGGGTCTTGGCGATGGGGGGTATTGGCAGGCCATGCGAGTTGCTGTAACCTGACCTGGAAGAGCCACATAGTAGACAGAAAAAGGCTGTGCTGGGTGGTAGCTTGCTCAGCCTGGGTCTACCCATAGCTTTGCCAGTCTGGGTTCCAGCTACTTCATAAGAAGGAACTCTACGTCCCACGTAGCATGGCCCTAGATTTTTCCCCAGATATTCAAGTAAGGAGATCATGTGGACAAACTAGTGGTGGACTAATGTAAACCTATTATGTTCAGGCCTGTAACCCTACACTGGCCTAGGCAGCAACAATGTCATGCACACAGTCTATCTGCTACGAAGACAATCCAGTAGCTCTTACAATTTGGTGTCGACAGCAGGATTTGAGTAAGCCTCACAGTCCGATCTGAAGTATAGGAACAACTGTGGCAGCGCATCCAATATCCTGTGGGCGAGGGGAAGAGGCGGATTTGGTGGATTTAGGGATGCTGACAGGGCCAAGCCATGTCATATACCATCCAAGAATCCTCCTTCTCCGCCCCAGGCCCCAGCCTGCAGGCTACTGGCCTACGTTGCCCAAAGCTGTTTTGGTACTCATTGAAGGACTTTCGAGACTTATACAAAACCTGCTCTCAACACCAAAGTGTAGGAGCTACTGGCTCGCTTCCTTAACAGATCAACTGTGCTACACGCTACACCTGCACTTCACACATCTCCAACTGTGGCGCACTAACTCACACCAGGGTCAGTCTCGAGGCAGTACAAGCAGCAGTAAGTCAGGGATAGCACCCATTATTTTGCTGGTGTGCTGAGGCAAATGCGCACGCTGGAACTTGTGAGGCACATAACACCATGCGCATGGCTTGGGTGGCCTGTAAGGACGCTAACCAGACCACAGACCGCTTGGCTTGCCGGGTCCGTGTGTGTGGGGGGGCTGGGGGGAGGGGGGGGGTCGAGATCACTGCAGGCCCGTTTTAGTCAAAGCCCGCCCAGCCATTGCAGCACACGCTGACAGAGGGGAACAGAGTCCACCTTGCAAGTCAACGGCGCCCAGGCAACCAGCCTACCCTTGGAGGATCCAGTAGCCGCCCAGCGGCTAGCCGCGGCTCCATAGCAGGTTGTCTGCTGGACCTGGCTGAAGGTCGCATAGGGGGGCAGTACATACCGGAAATATGTAACCTGCGATGCAAGCATATCAACCCATGACACACCGCCGTGCTGCGGCGACAGGCTTGATTACAACTGTCATGAGAGGTGCAGAATTCGCATAGCAAAGTGAAATGAAGTTGTCCTTGAGCTCTTGTTGCAACAACTGGGCGGTGAGTTGATGGTGCCCCAGCAGGCAGCACCCTACCCGCCACTGCCTTGCCCAACGTCCAAACAGAGCAAGCCCGGGCATTGAATGCTCAGCAGTGCTCGACTTCGCGCCTATGAATACGGAGGAAGGCTTCCTCGCCTAGACCTTGGCACCATTCTAGTTGCAGCAGTGCCTTGAATGTCGTTGTCGAAGGACGCGATGCTGGTCAAGTTTGAGACCAAAAGCAATCGCGTGAAGGGACTGAGCTTCCATCCCAAGCGGCCATGGGTGCTGGCCTCCCTGCACAGCGGGGTGATCCAGCTGTGGGACTACCGCATGGGCACGCTGATCGACCGCTTTGATGAGCACGACGGCCCAGTCAGGGGCGTGCACTTCCACCCCTCGCAGCCACTATTCGTCTCGGGCGGGGACGACTATAAGATCAAAGTGTGGAACTACAAGCAGCGCAGGTATGGCTGCAGTGGTGCCTGGGCATACTTAGAGGGTCGAAGGGGAGTAAGCAGCTACGGAAGGGCGCAGGAGCACGGCACAGGGCTAGCAGCGCTAGGTGTATTGCCAAAGCTGCTTGTCCAAAGTTTCGCCGGCGTAAAGCAGGCCATCAATTGGCGCCTGCCTCCTGTCATGGCAAGCCTTCTATTTCTGGGAATTTATGCTGGCTAGCCCAGTAGCCTATTAAGGACCCTCCGTGTCAGCTGTTGGGGCACCGCATCTCTTTCGTGTCTTTTCTGCCCTGCACTGGGTCCTGTCCATACACAGCACGCCACTTGACGGCATCTTCTTAAGAGGTCGCGACTTGGGCTTGGTGACATATGCAACTGACTTTCTTTGAACCGTGCCATGTTCACTTCAGCGACGGCCAGCCACAACCTCCAAAACCTTCAAGTGGCACCAGTGCCCCTTGCTATATACACCGAAGGTTCTTTCACCCTTGCCTCCTTGCTGCAGGTGCCTTTTCACACTCCTGGGCCATCTGGACTACATCCGCACAGTGCAGTTTCATCAGGAGTATCCATGGATCGTGTCTGCCAGCGACGACCAGACCATCCGTATCTGGAACTGGCAGAGCCGCACCTGCATCGCAGTGCTGACAGGCCACAACCACTACGTGATGTGTGCCCAGTTCCACCCCAAGGAGGATCTAGTGGTATCCGCTTCCCTGGACCAGACTGTGCGGGTGTGGGACATCAGCGGCCTACGCAAGAAAACTGTAGCACCCACTGGGGAGGACGTGCTGCGGATACCGCAGGTGGGTGATGACATCGGACCCAGAGAGTTGCACCTACCTTGGGGTAACAACCCCTCCAGGCAGGGTTGCTGGTGGCTTTTGAGAGCTGACCATAAGTGAGCAGTCAGCGTCGGGTGGAGGTACATGGGTGGAGGTACATGGATGTTGCAAATACAACATTTGGTTGCTCATACATGTTCACCTTTGCTTATCAGGTGATGCTTGGATTTCCAGCGAAGTGGGATGGTGGTATTTCTTCTGCCCCGCAAGTGGTCCTGGTGAAGCGGCACTGGCATCCAGGTTCTGACAGCCACCTGCAAGCACTCCATGCACGCTGTCTCGCTGCCCTGTGTGTGCAGATGAACACAGACCTCTTTGGCGGGGGTGATGCGGTGGTCAAGTATGTGCTTGAGGGCCATGACCGCGGTGTCAACTGGGCATCGTTCCACCCCTCGCTGCCGCTCATTGTGTCGGGCGCTGACGATCGCCAGGTCAAGCTCTGGCGCATGAATGGTGAGGACATCCTAGGCTTCCACCAGACCTTGCATTTGGGTACCCTCCAGTTTGCCGCTCAAGCTCAAGTCATGTTGTAAGGATGGGCCAAACGCGCTGTACAAGACTCTGCTGGGTATAGTCATTGACAAGTGGTGCCATGGGACCCAGAAGGTAGCCCATGTTAGGGCTGTCGTTGCGTCCTGCAGCGTGCCAAGGTCAGTGGGTGTCTTTGTATCAAGATTTGGCATCCTCTCAGGACCCAGGGGCAACCCTCCTTTGTTGCTTGGCAGACACCAAGGCATGGGAGGTGGACACGCTACGCGGCCATGTCAACAACGTGTCATGCGTGCTGTTCCACCCTAAGCAGGTCGGTGGGCAAGGGGCCTGCTATGCAACGCAATTGGGGGGGCGGCTGTGGTATTGGCAGCAGCAGCCGATGCACCTATCACTGGCTTGCTGAGGGCTGGCTTTTCAGCCCATATTGGAACCTTTTGCACACCCTCACCCCACAACCTCAATTGAGCACACGCTGCTGACATCGAGCACATGCTACTGAAAGAATGAGATCAGAAGCATGCCACTTATTTCTTTCCGCCCTCAGCACTCTCATACACACTACATATGTAAGTGCAGGATTTGATCATCTCAGACAGCGAGGACAAGTCCCTGCGCGTGTGGGACATGAGTAAGCGCATCGGGGTGCAGACCTTCCGGCGGGAGCACGACCGCTTCTGGATCCTGACAGCACACCCCGAGGTCAACCTGCTAGCGGCAGGGCATGACAGGTGGGTGGGGTGGGGGACATCTGTAGGGCAGGTGTGGTGTGGTGTGGTGCGGTGTGGCGATGGACACAAAAGGCATCAAGGAGGGCTGTGTAAAGAGGACAGGAGTGTCATGTTGACGTGGTATCGTGCTTTTGTTAGTGCGTGTCATGTGAGCACCCATCTCCGCTTTGCCCTTCACAGCACCGTGCTGCCTTATATCAACATCTACTTTTGGACTTTCCCCAGTTCGTGCCGCTGCATGCTGTGGTTGAAACACCTGGAGCAGAGGAGTTCCCTGCTTCCCCTGCATCTATCTGCCCCCCATGTCAAATTCGTTTGGCATGTTCGCCATCAGTCCGCTGTGTGTTCCTCACACTTTGCCTGCCACTGCACCCTCTCGCGCAGGGGCATGCTGCCATATGCAGCGAAGCTGTGACATATACCAGCTGCTGTGCTGCTTGCTGGCTCGCACTGCAACTTGTGGTAATCTTCAACTGTCGCGCAGCGCATGCTGGCAACTGTTTTTTTCTGGTAACTGTTGCGCAGTGGCATGCTGGCAATGATTTTTTTCTGTAACTGTCCCGAAGTGGCATGCATTTGTTTTTTTTTTTTGGGGGGGGGGGGGGCTGTCCCGCAACAGCATGCTGGTAACCCTGTTTTGTTTCGAAACTGTTGCGCAGCGGCATGCTGGTGTTCAAGCTGGAGCGGGAGCGGCCGGCTTTTGCCTCCCACGGCACAGTCCTCTACTACATCAAGGACCGGTACATCCGCTCCTACGACTTCTCCACCCAGAGGGACAACCCCCTGGTGGCCATCCGGCGCAACCCCTCTGCCGCCTACAACCAGGGTGAGCGGGCGGTCTATTTATTTAGGAAAATCTAAAATTACTATAATTCATACCCCCTGGTGGCCATCCGGCGCAACCCCTCTGCCGCCTACAACCAGGGTGAGCTACCAACCAACATGGTAGTAGTCGTTCAGAATGAAGATTTACCCAAGCTAACGCATGAGGTGATGGGATAACCCCTCTGCCGCCTACAACCAGGGTGAGCGGGCGGGTGCTTGGGGCCACCCTCTGGGCGTTGTGGGAAGCTGGAGGCGACCGCGGGTCACCACTCTACCCTGCAGCCACCTGCTGCTAACCTTTGGGGGGCCGGGAGGGGCTCTTGCAGCGGGTGTGGAGGTACTGAAGCGCTAATCTGATTAAAATCACGCTGGTTCTGGGGTTGAGATGGCGGAGTCGACAGGGACTGGAGTGAATCTGGCTGGAGGGAGGGGCTTGGCTGGGAGTAGATGTACGGGCACGAGTGCGATGTCTCACAGGAATTTTAATGACTCATAGTAGAGGCCCTATTAGTCAGCCTACCTGGCTGCTTCGCAGGCCCGCGTGCCCTGGCGTACAACCCCGCTGAGAACGCTGTGCTGGTGCAAACCGACATTGACGGCGGCAGCTATGAGCTGTACCAGGTGCCCAAGGACGGTGCTGGGCGAGACGTGGCGCCGGTGAGTCATCATGTGGTAAAGAGGCAGGCCTTCCAGCAACGGCAGCAGGTGC
>BBXU01001263.1:0-34072 GCA_001598975.1 Parachlorella kessleri | reverse complement strand
CCCCCTTCGGCCTGAAAAACCTTGAGAGATTCAACCATTCGAGGACCCGCCTTGCTCGCAGCGAGTGCTGCAGTAACTCATGAGGGGGAAGTGGTTGTCTCGATGCAAGTGTTTCTGGTTTCAGTAGGGAAGGTTTGTGGTAAACGGGGGGCCCAGATGGAAGCAGGGGAGGCTCAGAGGCCTTCCACCTGCAAGTCCCAAGCCAGCAGGCCCCACTTAATGCTATCGTCGCCCTCTATTTGCTGGTTGGGTATCCTACTTTGCCCTTTTTCCTGTGCTCCTAAATCAGCCCCTGCCATGCCCCTCTGCCCGCAGACCCAAGCTGTGGCGCCCTCCCAGTGCAAGTACACCCTCAAGGACTGGCCCGGGGCCCAGCGTGCATGTGCGCCTGCTCATGACGTGGACATGCGGAAGGAGCAGCCGCTGCCGGTGTTTGAAGCTCCCCAGGGGTCCCACCTGGCAGCAGCGGAGGCGGCGGCCGATGCTGGATTTACCCTAGTGAAGGCTTTCAAGTGGTGACGCTTGCTCGCCTGGCCATTCCGATCTTCTACATAACGGGTATCAGAACGATAGTCTCGAGTCTGGTACGGCTGTACTGTTACCAGTGTCACTTCATTGATTCTTGCTAGCCTTCAGTTTGCTAAAGCTTCCTATCCCCCTTCATCACTGCGTTTTGGGCCGAGGAGGCACCTGGGAGGTGCTTACACCAAGCACCATCCCTGCCTTGAAATTAATTAGTTGGCCCCCACCCTAGTCTCCTGCAGCTTGCCACTCTTCGTCCATATGTCTTGAATTACTTGGTGCTGTGAGCAGCGCCCACGTATGGAGATTTTACAAGTCCTTGATACACCCTTATGCGGCACCCTCATTCGCGTAATCACTGCCTGGAGTGTTCATTTTTAAGTGATCATTGGAAGTGGTTCATGCTTGTCACAACTGCTTGTCACGGTTGGCACCACACCAACTTCAGACCAGGCATCCAAGCAATTCTCACCCACGAGCACCCTGCCCCCGCAGCAGTGCATTGTGTTGTTCACGTCTGGGAATTGGACGCAGAGTAACGTGCAACGCAAAGTGCATGGTGACATGACAGCCTGTCAGTGGACCAGCCATTGGGCTGATCTAGAGCCACGGCACCATCGCACTGCCTGCCGCCGTCAGGGCAGGTATACCTTGCATTGAGCCCTGTCATTACGGTTCGACCCTATCTCTCTGTGCGCACTGCTTGCCACCCTTACCAATAACGTCACTGCATACAGCCCTATCAGTTTAGTCGTCCCCTATCTCCTCTCTGTTCGCAATGCCTGCCAACTCAATAACCACGTATCCACCGCACCTTTGGTTCACTGCTCCCAAGTCACCTGCGTGCCCCAGTTCACTCTACACCTCAGGCACAAGACCCAGGACCTGGGCGTAGTTATTTATTCATTCAAGACCCAGGACCACGCTTGCATGCAGCCCTGACAATCCACGTCAACCCCTATCTCACCTCTGTTCGCACACCTGCCACCCTCACTACTCAACTCAGATCTCAGGCAAGACTCAGGCTCATTCTGCATCCAGCCCTGTCAGTCCAGCCCAGCTCTCACTCCCTGTTTGCACTACCTGCCACCCATGCTAATACCTCTACCCTGCCAGCCCAGTATACCCGTTTACTCTGTCCGCTCACGTGCCACCCTTACCAGTACCTCTACGCCTCCCTGCTGCTGCCACCCTCCTCTGGCATCACCGCAACCAGGGAGGCGCCTGAGGCCGTAAACTCCACCCCCTCTCCGCCCAGCTTGCGGGACTCCCTGTCCAGCGTCTTGTAGATGTACTGAAGATCTTGAGGCTCCGGCTGCTCCAGGCGCATGTGCCTGTAGGCAGCCAACCAGAGCTGCTCTCAGAACTCAGGCACATTCTGCATCCAGCCCTGTCAGTCCAGATTATCTCCAACTCCCTGTCCGCACTACCTGCCACAACCACTAAGAGCAGCCCTCAAGTGCCGCCCCGCCGGGCAGAGATTTGCGCCCAAGCCCCGCATCATCCCTTCCCATCGGATGCACGTATCCAGTGTGGCACGATGGTGCTTCACTGCTCAGCAGCTACACACAAACAGCTTTGCAAGGTGTTCTGTGTCCAGCCCAGAGCAGGCGGGGGCCACCACACCTCCAGGCCAGCAGCAGCAAGGCAAGCCTAGCTCAGCAAGCCTTTGGCGATGCCACCCACACCAGAGACATCGCAATGGCTGATGCGCTGCCCTTAAAGTAAGCACGCACCTGAGGCGGGTTGGTGTCATAGTGAGCTGGCTCAGCGTGCCGTCTCGCATGCTGACGTCAGCGTACCACAACACCCCCACATCATCTCTGTACCACTCAGGAGGGTAGCACACCTCCACAGCGGTATTCTGCAGGGTTGCAAGGCAGGGTTGGAAGCCCCACGCACAAGCAGCATCTCGATACATCCAGCACATCAGGTTTCTGGTTAGCGAGGCGGAGACCCGACAGATCTTATTGAGCTTGGGCAGGTCTATAAATGCAGCTGCAAGGCACCCCCCCAAGCATTTGGAAGGCCTTGGTATTACTAGATGCTGCCAGCAGGGGACTGCCTACGGTTTTGGTACACGGTCTTCAACCGCCTGACAACACGCAGCTCACAACAAATGGCCCACCATGGGGAGGATGTGGAGACTCACCGTGATGCCCTCGTAGTCAGAAATGAGGTCACCAGCTCCGTACATGATCAGCTTGCCGTGGTAGATTTCAAAACCTTTGGCGTGATGGGACGAGTGACCATGCACCACATCGACTCCAGCTGCAAAAAGGAACGCCAGGGTGGGGATTAGGTAAGCCAGGTTGGTTTAGGTGAGTCAGCGCACGACTGTCCCCAGGAGTGCAGAGGACCCTCCCTTAACACTATGAGCTAGCACACACCACAGGGGACCAATTTGCTTGTGCTTGGCATGCTACCTGTCTGGCTGCCTGCAAAGGCACAGGCTCGGAGCAGCAGCAATTGCGTCTCTGTGTGTGTCCCCCACATGAAGTAATATGCTTCCCACTTCTAGAGAGGACTAGGTAGCCCCACAACAGTGTCGTCTTGCCCCAGGTGACAGACATGCATGACAACTCACGACGACACATGGCCATCTCTTCTGCCCACCTGTGTTGATGAGCGCCCGGGCAAAGTGCTGCTGCTCCTTGGGCACATCGTACCCCCAGTTGCTGCCCCAATGCACAGACACAACCGCCACGTCTTGGCCCAGCCGCTTCTCCGCCCGCACCAGCTCCCCCAAGTGCTTCACATCTCTCTCTGAAAGATCCGTAACAAAGACGCCTGGCCGGCCTGCTGTTGCAGCCCACTCATCAGGTACGCCACTAGACGCGTGGCCCACCGCCCAGATCAGAACCCTGCCGCCCAACCCTCCTTCATGGTCGCCACCCGTGGGAACGGGGCTGTCCTCGCCACCCTGCCTTTCACCGGCGCGGCCCTTTGGTGAGGGGCTGCCGCTCCAGGCGGAACTCATTGAACCACCTGCCCCTCCCAACTCGGGACTGCCAGCATCCATGCGGTGATGGAGCTGGTTCTGCCCAGCAGCTGCAGCACCACTCACTGTGAAGTCAGGCCCTGGGGTCCCTGCCTCCTGGCTTGCTGCTGCCGATGCTGCTGTGGGCGCTCCTGCTGCTGTGGGCGCCATGACAGCTGGCAGATGGACAATGGCAGGCCGCTGCGCCTGCTCTGCATTACGGCCAGCACCTGCATACTGCACGCCTGCGGGGGTATCCCCAAACATTGGGGACATGTTGAAAACATGTGGTGTCATACTCTGCCAGGAGGTCTCGACCTCGTGGTGACCTCCGCTCTGTGTGCAACAATGCTGTGGCATCATATTAGATGCAGCCATTCCAGCAAGCCTAGCTGGCAGACACCTAATTGGTACCATGCCAACGGCCACGTGTCAGTGCAGCTTACCCAACCCTAGCCTGGCAGTGCTACCCGGCCTGGGGTAGGGTGCCCAGCAGGCCAGTATGACCCCTGAGCTTCCGCACACCCCTACACCTGCACCAGCCGTCGCCACCCGCTCCTCGGTGCCTTGTATGGTCACCGCCAGGGTGACACAATTCATCTACATCAGGTGGGCCGCCCTCGGCAAGGGGCCAGGGGCTAGGGCCTATTAGCCGAGCGGCAGCTCTCATACTTACCTGCCTGCTCCAAGGCATCGAGAGTTTCCAGCAGGCCAGGCTCGCACCAGTCCAGCACGTGGTTGTTGGCCAGGGAGCACACCTGGATACCCGCAGACCTCAGGGTCTCCACATTCCCTGCAAGCGTGCTAGTATTGATGCTGTGTGACACTGCGGATGGACCAAGTAGCAGTCTCAGCAGTTTCATCGTAGGAAACAAAGAAGGAGTTGGTGTTACTAGCAGACCACGCATTTACCTCCATTTATGCAATCTCAGGGCCAGAATATACCTTTGCAGCCCAAGACCCTGGCATGACTACACGCCCTGCTAGAGAAACCTCTAGTAGCCCTTGAGGCCTGGGCGTATCTATTAAATTAACCTCACAAAACCCCACCTGGATGCATCCTGTAGTTGATGGGCTTGTGGGGCCAGGGCCTGTCATATGTCGTGACAGCTGTCTCCAAGTTGATCAGCTTCACATTTGGCTGGTGCTGCTCCATATCCTGGACTGCTATACCCCAGGGGTAATCAAAGCCACGGGGTTCTGGCAGCGGCCCGTTGGCGGTGGCAGCCAGCTTGACATAGCCGCGGGCATCTTGCACGCACGACTCATAGATGCGTGGGTGGCTGTGGAAGGGAAGGACCTGGTCGATGCCTCGCCCTGCGTGTAGGTGGATCATGTTATGGTGCTGAGCTCGGCAGTTGTTGATCTGGCTGGTCAGGGCGGCAACCAGAAGAGCTGCGCTGGCCTACACCAGCTAGTGTGTGCCTTCCTGGATGGTACTACTGTACACAACCTGGCTATGAGAGCTGGGATACTCACCCAGCATAACGTCGCCTGTCATCAGAATCCTGGCTGTTCCAGGCGACCTGCCAGGCAACCGGCCACAGGCGTCACGCGCAGCAACAGTAGCCATCGTCCTTTTCGGCCTTGGAAGTTGCCAGTGACCTGGGCTATGGTTGGGTGGGCCGACTTGAAGGCTTGAAGCGCAGAAAAGTGCTGCGATCAGTGGTGGAGGTCTAGACCCCCGCAGCATGCACACCAATTCGTGCGTGTGCTTCTACCGTTGAATTCACGCACGTTATAGGGTGCTCGGTGAAGACTGGCAAGCGCGCTTGCCAGTCTTAAGCGGCAGCCGAGAGTCTGACGTGGCATGAAGACCACCAGCGCGCAGGAGGGAAGCTGGAGGTTTTTAAATAGTGGCCGTTCAAAGTGAAGTAAATGCCTATTAAAAGATTCAATAGGCGTTTGCTCCCAGGCCCCTGTCCGGGACTGGCCCTGCCCCTGCCCATGCCTTGCAATAGCCGGTTTCTGCTGGCAAGCCTTCCCCCACCCACTTCAGCCGTCGTGCCTTATGATTTAAGTACAACTTGCCGGGCATGTCCACAAAACATCCCTAGACGTCTACAATCCCTGCTCCGTTTGAGTTTGTAGTGTGTTTGATAGAGAGTGTCAACTGATCGCGGCACGGTTGACTGTGGTCATGGCTGGGCCCCCAGGTGACGCCCCAGAGGACACCGGCCAGAGTGTCATGTACCAAGGTATGACTATATCGTTACAAAAAGACATTCCTGCTTGTTCGTGAGGAAGCCTGCGCTGGAGGGCTGGCAGCAGCAAGAGAGGGAGGAGTATGCCAAGAGGCGGTGCTCGGTACTTGCAAGGACTTGGCGGGTCTGGGCCCATTTTTGCCTTGTGCCCTCTGTTCACCTCGTGCCGCGTCGGCCCTGGGACTGACGCCTGCTGGTTTGAGCAGTCATCAGTGCATTTAGTAGCCAACCAACTGGGCCCTGGAAAGGACTTTATTACGGGACGCGTTCTGAGTTGTACTGTTATGCTGCTGCACACTACTGAGTGCAGACGACAGTCACAGCGCCGAATTCACAGACGATATGTACAGCGCCAAAATTTACACTATCAGACCCACCTCCCTGGCCTAGCACGACCATCGACGAAACACTACTTTGTTGTGCTTGCTGCCTGCCTTCAGCTGTGGAGGTGGGGAAGCTGGCTCTGTGTGGCCGCCACAACCAGCCATATGATGACTTGAGGCATCTCGAAGGGGGCGCCACAACCGCCTCCAGTGCTGGCGAGGCAGCCAGCGCAGGCATGGGAGCTACCCAGCATCAGCACAAGGCGCAGCAAGATGCAGCTGCAAGCATGGGGCCTGGCTCCTCCACTTTTGCTGGGCAGCTCGATGGTGCACTACTGAGCTTGCAGGCGGTTGCAGCTCGCTCAGCAGTGCACTTCTCTCGCAAGATGAGCCAGGCAGCCGTGGACGCAGGTGCGTCGCTTCCCCTCGGTGCCGCTCCTCTCGGTGCAGCTTCCTCCCTCAATGCTGGCTGGGACATGCCACCTCGGCTCACATGTGACCCGCATGGGCTTCCCATGGCTGCCACCTGCTTTGAGCCCACCACCAGAGTAGCTTGTTATGGAGCACACCTACCCTCAGCGTGCTCCACCCTGTGTGAGCTTGCTTGGCTATGACAACGCCAACCCTCAACTGACGGCCTATGCCATGCGTACCCACCTGCAGCGCAGCGGCAGGTGCTGCTCAACCTGGGGCTGCAAGCAGCACTGCAGGGGCAGGAGCTGCAGGGGGTCATGGTCAAGATCCTGGGGGCCCTGGCTGGGACAGACGTGAGCCAGGAAGTGGAGGGGGCCCTAGAGAGCCAGCGGCAACTTAGGCAGCGCCTTGCGGCGCATCAGCTCAGCCTGGAGCAGCGGAGGATGCAGCGGGAGCAGGAGGCAGAAGCAGACGAGGAGCAATTTGAGCGGGAGCTGGGTATGCTGGACGACCTGGCGGCAGCGCCATGCCAAGGCAGGGATGACGGCTGGAGACCTGGCGGTGGTGGGGAGGCATAGTGGTTGGGGAGGAGCAGGGTGGTTGGGGAGGAGCATAGTGGTTTGGGAGGAGAGGGAGCAGCTGTGGAGACAGGGGGTTCTATAAAACGCTGGTGTTAACTGATGTCCGTATATGCTGGTGTTGAGTGTGGTCCGTGTATTGCTGATGTTGCGTGGGGCCCGTGTTTGTCGCCAGGGGCCTATAGCCTTAAATGTTAGGCAGCTATGATCTGACAATAGCTAGTTATCGTGGGGCCTAGGTTGGTGGTTGAAGTGTCGAGGGGCTGTGGCGGGCTTTGTTCCTTGCCTTGGTTGACATAAGGCAGCCTGCTCAGCAACACTTCTGGAGCCTGGGCTGCTGACCTGTGCTGGTGTGCCATGCCCATGCCATACCTTACAAAGCTGAACATTCCCAAGGTAACGACGAGTCAGTCACAAACGCAGTTAAACAATGTGCCCTTCTGCACTAGAAGAAGCCCATTGTCAAATTAACAAAAGGGATATCACGAGGCTGGGTATCTCAGCACCCGAGTCCTAGTGTACCACCAAAGTCCAGGCAGGCAAGGTTCTGTTGGCTATGTTGATAGCTGCCAAGGACATATTCCCGAGTCATCAATGATACCACATGTAGGTCATACACAACAACTCTCCTATCACAAGTCACAGTCCAAAAAGCTGTGCTGTGCTGGTCCCACACCCTCTCGCCGTTGTAGCAGTCCGGTGCACACCTAGTCTTCGTAGTTGCAAGGCGCTGCGCTCTCAGCGCAGTGCAAGGGGTTGGTCCACATCACGGTGGACAAATCCAGCTTGCCAGCGCAGCACTTGCTCTGCTGCTGCTGCTGCCGATGCCTGACCAGGAGCCTGCTGCTTGCCTGTGAGGCTCCCCAGGGCTTGCAGGCTGCGCTAGCTGTCCTTCTCAGGATCGGGGAGGGACCAGACCTGCCAGCTGGCAGCGTCTGGGACCTGGCATAGCCCCTGGCGGTAAGAGTGGCGGGGGCAGGGGCACAGGCGCCAAGGCAAGCCTCAGGAGCGTGACTGGAAGCTGCGGTTGGGCGCACAACTGTGGTCTTGATAGGGGCTATGCAGGCCTGGGCAAGGGTGGTGGTCCTTCTTTGAGTGTGAGGCCTTGCCGACGACCAGGCTGCTTTGGGGGCCGCTGGCCGCTGGGATGCGCAAGCATCAACGGGGTGCTTGGCCCGCTGCACTCGCGCTGCTGGCGCTGCCATGCCCGCTGAGGCTGGCGTGCGGGAAGGCTGGCAGGAGAGGCGGCAAGAAGGGGAGGGAGAGGGAGCAGCCGCACTCGCTGACAGCTCACTCACACCTGAAGCTGTGGTGGATTGGAGGCTGGCGGCGGTGGAGGCAGGGGTGGGCGGGCGGGGGATGCGGGTAGGGCCAGCAAGGCGGATGGGTGTGCTGGGCGGGCTGGGGATTCTGCTGGGCATGCGCAGCAGCTGCCTGGCTGTGGGACCAGCGGAGCCCAGAGTAGCCAGCCCGCTGTGCGCCGCTGGCTGGTGAGAAGTGGGGTGGAGGGGCGGGCACAGCGGGCTGCTAGTGGGGGAGTGGCCCTCACTGGCAGCAGGCGCTGCCGTCTCAGGCTTGGGGGATTCGGAGGAGGAGAGCGGGGCGCTGGAGCACGGCCTTGTCTGGGTCACCGTTGTGGTGCTGCCACAGGCTGCCAGTAGCTTGTCACTGGAGAGGCGGCGCAGCAGGGCGGCGCGGTCGGGCTTGGGGGGCCAATGCTTGGGCTGGGCAGCCTGGGGCAGGGTGCATGCCTGCATAAGGGCAGTCGAAGCTAGGTCACTGCAATCAAGGCACCTGGATGTTGTGCCCTTACGAGAAACTTTACTTGCGCTGGTATAGACTAAGCTTGTCAAGCAACGCTTTGACGGTAATGGGGCCGCGGCCCTTACCTTGAAGCCGTGGTAGAAGGCCACGATGATGACGACCGGCAAGGCGAGTCGAAGGTGCATCACCCCCAGTACAAGGCCTGCAGCAGAGCAGAGAAGTGGTGTTGCTTAGATCCTGACCATCACACATCATGTAGCAGCGTCCTTCAACATGCTCACTGCTGCACAGGCTTGCTGAAAAGCGAGCAACAAATTTGTGTTAAAGATACAGGGGCTGCTGCGAATACCTGCGAAGGCGACTAGCCTCACGCCCAAGCTCTCGCATCTCGCGGAAGCCATCTATGGGTGATGGTTTGGTGCTGCTGTAGTGATGATAGCCTCGTCAAAGTCTGCGAATTACAAGCAGGGCACGCGAGAAGTTTCTGTAATAAGAAAGGTATGAGCCTGTCGGCACAGAGAGGCCTTTTACGTCTGCGCGCTCCGCGGGAAGCGCCAAGGTCCTAGCGCCTAAAACCCTCCAGGTGCCAACTCGCTGATAGTGGGATTCCGGGCACATGTAACGTACTTTCAGGCGCATAGAATAAGCTGGAGCACCTACCCCACACCGGCGCCGCCCTGTAAGGGAAGGGCTGCCATGAAGCCACTGCGCCCATAATCTGTGGACCCCTTGTCTTTGCTCATTTCATCAACCGCATCGACGAGCGACTCCATTTCCCAGCCAAAATTGCAGCATCATTGGCAGGGATAGTACTAGTTACACCTCACAGATGGGTAGTGCCGTCTCACTGCCACAGCCATGGCCCCACAGGTCATCAGCTCGACATCGTAGCGGCACCACCGGCTGGCTAGCCTGCCTGGTCCCGTCCACGGAACACTCTCATGCCCCATCCCAGCACACAGATGCTTAGCAGCCCGCCCAAGCCCCAGAGAAGCATGTTGATGATGCTGAGCACCCCAAAGGCTGTGCCTCTCCCTGCAGTGGAGGGCGATACCTTAAGCTCGGGGGCTCGCCTGTATGCCACAACACCTAGTCAGCCTATCATGTACATAAGAGGTGCAAAGGTTATATCAGCTCAGCAGTTGAAACAGCTTTGCCATGCGATAGATTCCAACCTCACCTTCCCCATGGGTAAATTGCTCTATCACGGTGAAAACGCCTGCCGAGTAGCCGCCTAGCTTTGGCTCCACACCAACAAACATCCACCTGCACGCACCGCTGAAGGCCTGGCACGTGGCAGGTAGCTTGGCTTGCTGCTGTTCCAAGTCGAGCTGCAACCGAAGTGTACAGAGGAGTTCTATGCAGGTACCAGCGGAGGTCAACAGGGCAGAGTGGCTTACCAGTTCCAGAAGATGTTGACCGCCATATTTATGAAGAACCATGTCCATCGCGCAGCACCGTCAGTAATGGCAGCAAAGTACAACATCCTGCAGAGGCAGTCGGGGCTCGCTTGCAGATAGCCTGTATTTTCTCGGGGCTGGAGCTTGTGTGAGGTCTCTCTGTATCTTCAAAGCTACTTTGCAGGCCGTCGGCATGGTGGAAGTCTTTAAAGACATGCTGCACTGTCTATGACACAGCGTGGAAAGCACCGCTTGTTGCACAGGGTGCAGGCCGGAGCAAGGCAGCCAGCCTGCCAATCCCTCACCGGTACCAGCAGAGGAATGACAGCGGCACACCGGCCATGGCTACGAGGCTTGCAAACAGCCAGATGGACACGCTCTTGTCTCCGCAGCCAAACCTGCAGGGCAGCGGCCAGTTCAACCCACCACTGCTAATGGCTAGAGGGACTGACCCTAGCTGTTTGCAGACGCAAAAAAGGCAGCTGTGGTGCCATGTTGCCTGACTGGCAGTTTCTTGCCACAAGCCTGAGCCCAGCTGTTGAGGGCAGCCTGGGCGGTACAGCTCCCCTGGGTGCCGATGTTCTGTAACATCCCCTTCAGAAAATAGCACACCCCCAGCAGGGCTGCTAAGGAAACATACAGCTCAGCCTTTCTCACATGATGGTGATCAGCAGCCAGTTGTAGAGGTAGGCGGTACAGACAAGGATCCAGGTGAGGTATCCGATTCCCACAAGGCGCTGGCGCCCCGCTGGTACCTCGGCAATTATGTCATGATGCAGGATGGGGTAGCAGCGTGGCCAGTTCTTAGCCTGCAAGTGGGCTGTTGAGGGTCTTCAAGCAAAATGCAACAAGAGCAGCTGCTGCCAAAGGCGGGCACTGGCCCAACTGTGCCGGCCACTGCTGGTAGAATGAAGCCTGAGAGGGTTTTGCCACATGACCATGCTGTGCCACTGCTATCCAAGGTTGATGATCAGCACTAAGCAGCTCCTGGCTCTCCAGTCCTGCTTCAGAGGTCACAAATGGCTGTGGTCCGAGCTCTGCTACGAAGCTGAAAAATTAACCCGATAGGCAAGACAAGAGGTACCTGCTTACACCCTCACTCCTCCCCCGTCACCTTAGTGCCTCCCGCCACGGTCAGTGCTGCCTCCCTTCGAGCAATGTCGGCTTCACGCCTCACCAGCTCCCTCTCTCTCCGCTCCAAGGCAGCTGCCTGCACTGGGACCGTTCTTTGTGCCATTACAGGCGCACTACGGCTGCCTCTCCGGCCCCCATCGTTTCTTACACCCACGCTGTCGCCAGGTGGCGGCAGCATGGCACCGAAGGACGGCGGGTGGGACAAAGGTAGGGATGGGGAGGGTGGGCTAGGCTCCTTCCGGCCCCACAAGCGCAAGCCCTTCTTGGCGGGCGGTGGCACCGGCTCTGCACCGGCAGAACAGGCAGGGCGTGATGAGATACTGCACTGAGATGTGTGAATGCTCAAGGCAAAATCAGCAAAACTTTGGAACCCCCCTGAGCAATGTATTCCTGCATGAGCTGGGCTCCATCTCCTCTGCCTGGTATGCCAGTAGCAGCCATGATTGGCGTTCAGAGAGACGCACGTGCGCTGCCGGTGCAGCAACACCTTACACCCTTCTCACCAACCCATGCGGTGGCTGGCCCCTGTGAGCCAACGCTGTGCCTTGCTGCTGGTGGGCGAGGGCTTGGGGTGGCCAAGGTATAGGCCTCGGCAGCACCACGCCTCCCATGCTTAGCCCAGCTGCTGGTTGGAGTTTCTGGGTGGGGCTGGCCTGCAGTTGTTGCCCCTGCCGCTGGAGCGATGTGGTCAGCAGAAGACAGTGTGCTGTGCAACCCGTTGTCAAAGCCTCCACCTCCAAGGTGGCTGCCTGCTGCACCACCCGTCACTGCTGCTGGAGTCCAGTCATGCAACGAGACCTCGTGCAGCCCTGGTGACTGCCTCTCAAGCTCCCCTGGGCTGGCCCCCTGTCGTTGACTAAAGCTGGGGGGACCAACCGCGTGCTCCCTCACGACAGTCTTCTCCCCATGCTCCCTGCTGCTGCTGGCGAAAGGCTGGGCAGTTGGGCTGAAGGGGTCAGTATCTGCAAATGGGTTATAGCTGTATGAGGGGTTGTCTGAAGGCAAGCTCTCCTCTGGGCCTTCGGGGTGATGCCGGAGCTCTGCAGCAGAGCCCCGTTCCTTGCTGTTTCTCAAGTATTTCATGCCTGTGGCTTGGCAAGCCGCATGGACGCCTGCTGCTTGCCGCTGCAGGGATTTCTTGCATGGAGCAGGACTGTACAGAGCAGTACGGGCTGTGTTGGCACATTAGGAGTGCTGGCACCGGGGCTGTCTGGTACCAAGTTGTAGAAGCACGCCCACTCGCAAACCGTAGCCAGCAACTGCCCTTGGGCTTGCGAGCTTGACGAGCACTGTGCCATCGGCGCTCAAAGTTTCTTGCCAGCTGCTCACGTGAACAGGTTACAGACGTAGGAGGCCTGCTCAGAGGGAAAGGCGTTGTAATCTGATCAGCCTTGAGGAGTGCTATAGCTAGCTGGCTGGCTGGCTGGCTGGTTGTTGCTTCGGATTTGCTATGAACGGGAACTCGGTGATTTGAAGACTGTATGACTTCTGTGCTGGATCAAGGTCTAGACTTGCTTGTGTCGTGGTACGATGGCGGGTTCGAGGGTCGTCCTGTCGGGTCGTCAAACAAACACTACAGCTGTTGCGGACCAGTGATGGAAAGCGTTAGCAGCCCTGCATGGCGAACGCAGCGCGTCGGGCCTGTCATGAACTGCCTTGTTGTACGCTGATTTGAAAATCGAAGTTGCCATCCTGTGCGGCGGACTCGGAGAGGTGCATAGTTCCTGTAGACCGCAAGAATTGCTTGTTTACGGCAGTGCGTCACGGGTTGGCGGGCAGGCCCCTTCATCTTGTCTTATAGAAGTGGCCTAGCTTGGCAGCTGCTTGCGGAGTCCACGGAGGACGACGCGATGACGCCTCTCGCGCAATTGGCGCTTCTACTTGCCCTAGCAGCAGGTAAGATACTAGATGTGCGGGTTGCGCAGGGGTCCAGGTCATCACATCACTTGAACATACAGCCCAGACTAGTGGCTGGAGGCACCTTTTACTACTTGTTGTTCAGACCTGGGCAGCATGGTACAAGCGCTGACCCCCTTGGTACCCAAGCAACCACCGCCCACATTGTCAGGTAAGTTGGAGGCTGCTGCCTAGCTTGCCTCGACAGCAGTGAGGTGGGGGACACCTGCGTCTGCAATAGGGTCCCACTTATGGCAGAGCAACATCCCGCTTCTGTCACTGACGCCACTGGGAGCTTGTGCCCTGCTGCTGGCGGAGGCTGTGTCAGTCTCTCAAATGTCACAGGGCTTTCCCTTGTGTATGAGGACTGTATCAGGCTGCTGCGGTGTTGGCTGAAAATCTTCAAAAGTAGATGCTACTTGCAACTGCTGCCGCGCTGACCCATGGGGTTGTTGCTTGCAGGCTGCCAGACAGAGTGCCTGACGCTGGTGTTGTTGCAGTGCCAGACACTGGCTGGGATCATGCAGTTTTGTAAGTCATTTTGCTCCTGTGCCCAGCCCCCTGTATAACAAAGGGAGTAAGGTGCATGCGCTTATGCAGTCGACCCTTGCATCCAGAAAATGTCACAAGAGTGAGTGCGATGCTGCGCACATGCTTGCCCTCCATAACACCAGGGTCTCCATTCCCTTCATGCAGTCTGCCTGCTGCCCACCTTTGATGGAAGCCTTGCGACACTGCAAGCCTACAACCCCCAGATGGACTGCTCCCAGCCGGCAAACCTCATCCCTGCCTACACCACCGTCTGTGGCGAGCCAGGCTCGCACGGCGACACTGCCGCGCCGCCTCCGCCAACCCCAGACTACATACTCCAGCCGCCGCCACCACTGGCATTCCCATCCCCTCCAGCACTCCCTGCCGACCCTCCGCCATTCGCATCCCCGCCCCCGCCAAGCTTTCCAGCCTCCCCGCCGCCCTACCCTCGATTGCCTCCCTCTCCCGACCCTGCACCCCTCTCCTCTGCCCCACCGCCGGCACAACCTGCTCCACTTCCTGGGAATCCACCACCTCAGGCCGGCCCGCCCCCCCCTTGGGGTCCGCCCACCCCGCAGCCCTACGCTCAGCCACCCGCCCTTCCCCCCGACATTGGCCCGCCCGCCACCTGGGGTCCGCCCGTCCCGCAACCCTACGCACCCGCAAGCCCACTCCCGGAGGGGTGCCCGGGCCAGACACCCTGCAAGCAGCTAGGTGGTAAGCAGGGCAGAGGGGGAGCGGCCTGTTGGCAAGGCAGTGTATGGTGGCGCTGAGAGGATTCTAGGCGGGCATGTGTGTTGCTTTGGGGGCCACACAGCCCTTGCCGCGCAGCCAGCACCCCTTGATCCCGTACACTAGGCAAGGAGTAGGATCTGTCGGTGCCTGGACAGCAAGCAACCTTGTTGCTTGCCTGCTTGTTAAATCGACAGGCTGGCCTACCTGGCTTCCATGGTAGTCTGCAGGACATGTATTGCTTGGCAACTTTCCTTTATTATTGCTTTTCTTCGCGACAGGCTGGCCCAGCTGGCTTCCACAGTGGTCAGCTGGCCAAGTACTGTGGCAACAGGTGGCTGGGCTTTGTCCACATCTAGCGGCAGCAGCAGGAGCATCTTTCCCTGCAGCACGGCTGGCCTGGCCCGAGCCGTGCTGCCCGGGAGAGGACGCAGCACTGCTAGGTAGGCATGGATGGCTAAGCTGCAATTCCGACCAGGCTGCTCTGTTCCTTGAAGCACATGGATGGTGTGCTTTCCTTAATGTCTTTGCGACAGGTGAACACCGTGTCTCTGAGTAATATGGTGACTATGGTTTATGCTGCATCTCATGCTCTGCAGCTGGGGCAATAGGCAACGGCCTCTTCGCATGTGATGCTAGATGCATCTATAACCCCTTGCCAGGGCAACCGGGTGTGGCGAGGGCCATGCCCTACTGGGTGTGGTCAGACAACAGCCAATGCTGGCAACAGGTGAGCGAGACCACCAGCAACATGCCACCACCTGCCCCGGGCACTGCACCCATGTGCCGGGGTACTGAAGGCACCTGCCAGGGTACTCCATCCATGTGCCAGGCTTTGAAGGCAAATGCAACGGTACTGTACCCATGTGCCAGGGTACTGCAGCCACCTGCTACATGAAACTCATGCTGCCAGAGGTGTGGGAGTTGGTGCTGGAGGTGCCTGAAAGCCTGGTATCAGTAGAGCCTGGCACTGTCGAGTGGGTGGCGGGGACTGCTGTGGTAAGGCACTACACACAGTACAGGCGGCCTGCTGTCCTGGGGCAGGGAAGTTTCAAGCCTTGGAACACAGCGGGACCTGGCAAACATGGCAGGTTCGCTGTGCAGCACCCACTTCAACCAGATTGCTGGCTCTGGCACACGTTAGTCATCTGCCCAAGCCTGTCCCTGCTCAGTATGTCGTCAGGCCACTCTGTGTGACTGCTCGTAGGCGGATGGCGGCAACCCCTGCGGCTTCATAGCTGGCCAGGAGGGCCGCTGGGCATCCACCATTGATGGCTGGTGGGTGGCCGACGCCTTGCTTCAGCGGCTGGATCAGGCAGCAGCAGCAGGAACAGCAACTTCCCTGGGTGGCAACTCTTTCCCTCCCGTAGCCAGCAGCAGCAGCAGCAGGGCAGAGGAAGCGGCTGCAGCAGCCACAGCCGTGGATGCTACAGAGGAGAGCATGAATCCCGTCACCCGACAGGCTAACACAGTGTGGGGTGAGGCAGCCGAGGTGGCTCTTGTGAAGGGCTGGCTGGGGGAGGAGCTGACCACGCCTTGGGAGCAGCGTAACCTCAGCGCTGCCGGGGAGGCGGTGGTGGCGCTGGCGGCCTCGCGCTTTGCACGAGATGCACTGCTGGCACTGCCCGCTGAGGACCCGCTGCGGGTGTGGCAGGAGGTGCAGGCGCCACAGAGGTGGGTGGTGGGCTGCTTATCACTCGGTCTGCCTAGCCGACAACACTGGGAAGCCTTTAGAATCGACAGTGTTTGTGGGGATGGTGTCATGTCCTCCCTAGTTGCTTATGCAGGCTGCGTCGTCAGCCCGGATAGGCACCCACCCCACTTGCACTCCCAGGCCTGCCAGCCAGCTTTTGGGACCCTGCCGCCGTCAGCATGCAAAGCCTCTCACCGCTGCCACCGGTGCACCACCACTGCAGGGCGAGAGACTGCAGGGCAGCCGTGGAGGAGGGCTCAAGTGACGAGGTGGCACACTGCCTTTGTGGGCCCCTGGAGCCGCTGATCTACTGCCGGGCCCTGGAAGCGATGGGAAGGGGGTGGGGCCTGCAAGCCCTGGCAGCAAGGCCCTCTCATGCCGACGGCAGCACAGGGTGATTTGCCTCCATCCAACTTGTCTCGCTTGCGGTTGTAACAACAGGTGAAGTCAGTAAGTAGTCTTGCTCCCTCTCCCTGCAACCTAGGGTTGGGGTTCTTTGTTACGCACAGCATTATCATCTTTGCGATGGCTCGACCCCTGTTTTCCTGCTCTTCTTTTCTTGCTGTTAGTAAGTGTGGCAGGTAGTGCGAACAGAGAGGGCTCTTCTTCTCTTGTGTTCTGGCCAAAACTCGTTGACTGACAGTCATGCATGCTTACGGTTTTGCTGACAGGTGAGACAGGGTTCTGCAGGGGAACAACGTACGTTGGGTTCATTAGGGGTGATACTGCAGCTCTTGGGACTCCGCTTGGCACTTCTTCATCCATGAGGGCAGGTGTGCAAAGCAAAAACTCGAAGCTGGATGGCCGTGGGTGGGCTGGGGGCCAGCTTGATGGCATCCACCTAGTTTTGGTTGTAAACTCTTGGCTTGGCTACTAGCCTAGTATGTAGGTCGTCTCCCCACTGTGCCAGCATCCTTCCTTGAGTCGCCCCCTTTCTGCCTTCAGCCTGCAGAAAGCTGGTGTGTTCCTTCATCTCGTCTCCAATCTTTCTCCCAATGGGGGTCTCCATGTAGCATGTTTTCTTGTCTCGAATTTCAATCTTCTACTTCCGAAGGTGCCCGTGTAGCGTGTCTTTCGTTTCGTCTTTCCAACTTCTACTACTGAAGGTGACTCCATGTAGCGTGTCGAGGGTCCATTCCCCATCGTCCTGGGGTTGCAGTATGCACACTAGTAGCATGCACCAGGCATATAGAATCACCAACAGTCACTCTTATGTCCCAACCAGCCAAGCACAGCCGCCCCTCATGTGTGGATGCCATCAGACACCCCATCGTCCTTGGGTTACAATATGCACACTAGTAGCGTGCACCGGGCATATGTATCACCAACAGTCACTCCCATGTCCCAACCAGCCAAGCACAGCGGCCCCACTCGTGTGGATGCCATCAGACAAATGCCTGACCCCGCTCGACAAACACCTCCCTCCCCTTGGACACCTCCAGGCCATAGCCCAGGCCAGTGGCTTCCAGCTGTATCGTGGGAAGGCGGAGTGGTCCGGGGTGGGTCGGCACCAGCTGCCAAGACACACAGTCCGACCCCCTCGGGAGGATGTGAAGGGAGGTGGCTTTAGGGCCTGCCAAGGGACAGGAAGGGAAATATTACTACATGGCCACTCAGGCCTAGCCCCGTGGGGCTTCCCTAAGGGGGACAACCAGTGATGACGTGCCTGTGGCATGTATTAACGACGTGCCGGGCAGGGATGACATGGGGCCGGGCTGCCGGTGGGTCAGCCAAGTGTGCAAGCAAGAGGGCATACAGAGGGTGGAGGCACAGCTCAGTTGCACAAGCACTACACCGCAGCTACCCGGGACGGTGGGCAGCCGGAATGGGCAACAATACTTCTGGGGGAGGCATGAGGTCCCACCAAGGCACAATCAATACACGCATTGGTGGCTGTATTTAAGTTGATAACACTACGACAGTCCCGCCGCCGTCCCATAACAGAGCCAAGCCCCACCTGCTAGGACATAGCCATGTGCCTCCTTGACCGCCACGGTGGCATCGATCCCGCCGGCGCCCTCATTACTCATCCGCAGCGTGCAGCCCAGCGGGCTGCCGACAGCGATGCTGGGCCCATGCGACAGAGCCACGGTGAGCAGGGGCGACAGAAAGCTCACTGCGCAGCAATACAGCAGCACCTGGGGAGAGTCAAAGCTGCTTTGGCTGATGCTGCAGCCAGCTGGCCTGCAAGTTTCTAGGCAGAGGGAAGGCTGAGCAGTGCTCTGTCACGTGACGACAGCACGCTCAAGCACACAAACTTTCCTGCTTGTATCAAGGCAGGGGCCCCTGGCAGGTACATGTGCACTCGCTCATGTTCTTCCTATCTCAGCTGCTAAAAACATTGGGTTATTGCGTTCATGCTTGCAAGCACTATGTGTCGCACATCGGCAGCAAAGCCACGCCCCAAAGACCCAAGAAGTGCCTTGCGGTCCCACACCTGGCGGCAGGGCTAGAACTGACTCGATGACTGGGCTTCCCACTTTGCCGGGGGCATTGGCTGGAGTCAAAGCCTCCAGCGCCTGGCCGTCTCCCCCCACTTTCAGCTGCTGCTGTAGAAGCGGTGACTGCTGGGGGGCAGACGCTTGCACTTCCTGGGTCAGTTGGTCCACCCATGCCATGGCCTCCCCTGCGGGGGCTGCTGTACCTGCTCCGCCTGCTGTGGCTCCTGCCGGGCCTGCTAGGCCCGCTGCGGGTGCCGCCACCTTCTTCCCGCCGCGGACTGCATGCTGCTGCTGCGCTGGGGGCGCTGTGCGGCGCCAGCGCACCACCAGCTGGCCCAGGGAGGGAGCCTGGCCTTCCCGGGGGCAAGAAAGGAGGAAGAGGGAGGTGTAGGAGTCACCCTTATGTAACCTCGCTACGCCACTCCTCCCACTGCCGCTGCTGCTGTCGCTTATATCGGAGGTACTGGCGGCCTCGGTGCTGCTGCCTTCCCCCAAGCCCGGCAGGGTTGCAGCCGGGGTAATGGAGATGTGGAGTGGTGCCTCGGTCGGCTGCTTTGCCTGCTGCCTCTGCTGCTGAGCTGGAGACGCAGGCGTCGGCGGCACAAGGTCAATCGACATGATGCTCAGCTGCAGCAAAACGCGGCCAGGTCGCTTGCCACAAAAGCAGCACAGGAGTGCGCAAGAAGCCAAGTGCGTCAAGTGTGGGAGGTATGTGTCCCACCATCGCATGAACAAATGACGGTGCATCCGGTGGGGATGCATATCAGCAGGACCGCTCCCCGCCCCCATGCTGATGAGGGACACCTACGCTCTCCCCAGCGTAGTCCCCTGTCAAGTCCACCCCGCTTCCTCTTACTGTAGTACAGTCGCTTCAGTGTCCCTAGAAGTCCTATACAACATGGTAGGTGCGCTAAAGATTGCGCAAATTTTGGCGACCACCACAGGTAGAGAGAGCCCCCCCGCTTCACCTCGAAGGGCGCCTGGTTGCGCAGTGCCACGGCCACGGTGCAGCGCTGTCCCACCGGCAACACCAGATCGCCCGATGCGCCGGCACCGCCACCGCCGCCGGCAGCGGCCAATGCACCATCCTTCCACGCCCCCGGGCCGCCTCCCCCCCATGCAGGCCCCGAAGGTGCCCCTGGCGGCAACAGCTGCGAGGGGGCGCTGCTGGGCATGCTAGCGCCAGGTGGCAGGCTCAGCCCGGACAGCGCCGTGCTGCGCTCTGTGGCGATGCTGGTGAAGCTGTCCTGGGTGGTCAACCCCTGCAACAGTTGGTCCACCCCTTGAACAGTCAGCAGGCTATGCATATGCTGTAGATGGTTGGTGGCAGTGAGCCCAGGAGGTGACACAGCCGAGGTTGGCTTCAAGCAGGCTCTGACTTTGCAATGGTGTTGCCCTGCACCGTCGAGAATACTGCTGTAAAAGACTGTAAGGGATTGGTGCCAATGAAGCCGTCCTGGGTGGTCAGGCAGTGTCTTTTCGGTATTGAAATGCGGAAGAAACTGGAACCTGGTAAGAAAGCCTCACTGGCATTGAACAGGGGAGGGCACTGTGAAGCCCGGCAATCGTTTGGCACTCAAGACACGAGTGGTCGCGCCGGGGATACAACACAGAAGTAGAGCTTGGGAATCCGTAAACACAGGGTAAGCATTACTTCCCGCTCACCTGCATCTGGCGGGCCAGCTCAGAGTGGGAGGTGGGGAGAGCCTGGGCTGCGACTGGGGGTGCCTGGAATAGGGTGTGTGTCCCCGCAGGGCCCAGGAGGCTCAAGTCAAACCTGCAGCAGGGGCAAGCAGGCAGACAGGGTGTAACAGCGGCAATGAGATAAGAGGGAGGGGGGAGGGAGGGGGGCCAGGAGCTTCAAATCGAGCTGGCACACAAGCCACTTGGGTGACACATATATGGTTTCAGTGTGACAAACGGAGGAACGAGGGGGTGGGGGTGGGGGTGTCTACCGTTTCATAGCAGTCTTCACCGAGCGGGGCGCCCTAAATGGATTTTTAAAGGGAGTGGGGCGGCAGTCTGCCCAGCAGGGTTGCGTACAGCCGTACCCTGGCAGGCACGGTGACCTAGGCATCAAACAGGCACCGTTTCAGTCACACAAGGGGTGACCAAAGCGTGAAGGCTAGGACAGACTAGACTAGATCTGAGCAGCGCAGGCAGGTTGGTACCTCCTGCCTCACTCATCTGAAAGGCTAGGGGTTGACAGAAGCTGTATTGCTAGGTTAGACTAGACTAGGATAGGCTTGAGCAGCATAGGCAGGGTGGTACGAGAGGCGGGAAGCTGACCTGAAAGGCGGCTGCAAGGGGATGAGCGCTCCCACCACCGCCTTCCCCGTCTCGGCGCCTGCGCCCTCTCCTGGTTGGCACGAGTACTGCAGCAGCTCAGCATGGCCTGGTGTGCGCATGCTGCAACCGCAATCCATCCATAACCTCAAGGACTGGCTACCTGACTGTCCCAACAGAGCGAAACACCCCAACCAAGCACTATAGCCCCGACCTGCAGCTGCTGTTGACTGACGTTCCCTACCATGCCTTGGAGCGAGAGACCACCGCTGCTGGTGTTTGCTCACTCCTAGCATGCACGCGCGGCCCCTAGGCCTGCTGCTGGGCCCTTGTTCGGCGCATGAAATGTTAGAAACTCTTTGACTTGGGACTCTAAGGGGAGCACGGAGACAACAATTACCACCCCTCCCACCTGTAGCTGGGCCCTCGCATCCACTTGCCCGCCCCTGTGCTGGGGCTGCGCCTCCACCACCACAGCATGCACAGCGCCGCCTGCCAGGTCACCAAGCGCCAGCGCCTCGTCATGCCGCATGGTGTGCCCAGCGCGCTGCTGAGCTGGCACAGCAGGCTCAGCGCTCGCCGCGGTCGGAGGAGCAGGAGGGGGGTGTTGACCTGGCAGGGACAGCAGGCGCAGCGGGACGTACTGCTGGCTGTCGCGGTGGAGCGCCTGCGCCAAGAGGGACTTAGAGAAGAATGATGTGGCCACACACGTAACTAATGTAACTGGCCCCGCTACAAGATGTTGGCCTCACCCTTCGCGAAGTACAACCTATTTTTAAAGTGTTGATCAAAACTCTGTGTAAAGATCATTAGTGAGAAAGATGACACATTACGTAAAGTTATAATCTCATTCTGAAGATGCCTGACTCCAACGAATGGTCTGTTCTGACTGCATTGACAGCTTTGATGTGCATGGAACCCCAGGTGGTGGGGGGCATTGCAGAGCAGCCAATCCACCAGCGCCTCATAGGCTGCGGTTACAGCAAGGCAGGTTTGAGTGTCCAGGTTGCTCCTGGTATGCTGCATGGAACCCTTGACACACAGCCGCCCCCTCCACCAGCATTCCCCCTTGTGGGAGCCTCGCAACCACATACTCGGGGCAGCAGAGGATGGCAGCCCGCGCACAGCTCTCAGTCACCCAGGTGTGTCTAGACATGACTGCAGCCGAGCTGCTTGACACAGCTGACGAAGAAAACTCTTTGCTCCCTGCTACGTCAGCTCGGTTTCCTGTGCTTAGATCCCCTCTTCAAAATTATTCTTGAGGGTCCTGATAAGAATTTCAACCTTGCTTTCTACCCACCTTTACGACTAGCTTGGCCGCCTGTAGGGCCCCCCCCTCCTGTGGCTCAATCCTCACTATCAGCGTCAGAGGCTCCCCCTCCAGCCCTACCCGGGGCGCGCCGAGGGAAAGCAGGGGGGGCGTGTGGCGAGGCGGGACCTCCATGCTGTACCGCCCGGCCTGGAACCTGCATGCAAAGAGAGTAAGGGTTTAGTAAGGAGCAAAGCGCATGCCTGGGAGGTCCTCCCCGTCGTGCCGGCATGCATATACTTGGAAAGCAAAAGTGCAGTAGGGCATGAGGCATTGGCACAGCAGGCGGGGTAGGGAGCCTCTGCTCACCAAGTCTTCGCATCTTCAACGCTACATGGATGCTATTGCAAGCTTGCCAGGCCCCTGGGACCCCCTGCTCACCCAGAAGCAGACGGAAAGGGCGGCAGGGGGCTGCTGGGCCCGCCAAGCCCCCTCAGCGCCTGCGCCTTCTCTCCACCGCCCCCGGCGCCTGCGCCCAGCCTGAGTGCCAGGCTGGCATGGGGCCCGAGCTGCAGCTTCACCCAGGTGGCGGTCAGGGTACCCGAGGATCTTACAGGGATCTCAGCCACCAGCCGACGCCAACCCCCGGGTGCTAGCGCCCTGAGCTGCTCTGCATGCTGTGCCCCCTTCTCGCCAGGTGGCTGGAGGTCCCGGTGTGGCTGTTCCAGGCCTAGCAGAGCATCCACAGAATCCAGCGGACGGGAATCCCCTCCAGCAGCGGTACCCTGATCAGCAGTACCGCCCGCGCCAGCTAGGACGATGGCGCCGGCGCTGCGGGCACCCTGCAGGGTGCTGACGTCAGCATCGGCCAGAGGCGCCGAGAAGGCGCCACGCTCGTCACGCAGTGCCAGCTCAGCGCCAGCCAGGGGGATCGCCATGGGGAGCGCATTCCACAGGGAAACCCCAAATCTGATCATGGAAACCCCTTCAGGGGCCCCAGCAGCCCCAGGGCTGCTGCTGCCGTGCACGGGGCTGAGCGGCACCCCCAGCAGTGGCGGCTCGTGGTGGTGCTGCTGTGCCTGCTGGCCATGCTGCGTTCCCACGGCCCCACTGCTGCTGCTGGTAGGAGGCAGGAAGCCCGCCACCAGCCTGACCACCGAGCTCCACCCCGATCCCCCCTCTGCGTCTGCAACAAAGCTGAATAAAGGCCCGGCTGGCAAGGCGCCGGCGCCTGCGCCCTCGCCTGGAGGGGGTCGCGCTGTGCCTGCTGCTCCTGGGCTGTCGGGGGCGGACCAAGGGGGGCTGTCCTGGGAAGCCGAGGATGAAGGGCTCGGGGGGCCCTCTGACCCCTTTACAAAACCCCCTCCTTGGTCGATTCTAGTCCGTGGGGACCCGGGACCCTGGCCCAGGCTGGCCGCCGCACCCCCTGCTTGCTGTTGCTCCCGCTGTGCCTGCTGAGCCTGCTGCGTGCCCAGCTGAGCCACCAGCTCCAGCGGCGGCTCCAGGAGCGTCATGAGCGCTGTGCCTGCTATGGCGGCACGCTGTGCTGCGTCCAGCGGGCCGTCCAGGGCAGCTGCTTCCATGGAGTAGGCCAGGCTGTCCTGGGGTTGGCTTAGCTTCCGGGCGCAGTCTCGCAGCAGCATGAGGGCCTGGTACAGGGGCCCCGACCACCCGGTCCGACGATAGTAGGCTGCGTACAAACACAGGAGTCATGGTTAGCCAGGATCTAGTCAGGCGCGCGTCAGGCATGGGCTAAGTGGAGGGAGGCCAACTACCCATTGCGCCTGTGGTGGGTTTCAGGGAGCGGCAGGCACACCGTGTTGGTTGCCAGAGGCTCACGGCCGACCAGGTTGCAAAAGAAGGCCGCGATAAGGGGGGGTCCCAAGCGAGCAGGCTGCTAATTGCCTGGCACATGCCTGGGCAACAGCTGGACCATAAAGGACTCGGGCTCTTTTCCAGGCAAGCCTTGGCATGCAAGAGCTTTCCTGTAATCGCTGACGAAGAACCTGTCTACACTCCTGCTAGGGGGGCCCGCCCCCTGACACATACACGGCGTCAGGCCTCGGGACCCCTGTTCCATAATTTCGCACCACTAGGAGCAGACCTCCAGTCACGTCTAACTCGACATGAACAGCAGTCCACCTACCATAACACAGGTCCATATCTAAGCTTGCACAGGAGCCCACCTTCCAAAATATTGGCCCACCTGCCACCTCTTCTAGAAGGGTCCGGGCCCCCCGGGGGTCCCCCCTTCTAGAATCTCTTGGCCCAGCAGCAGGCTGATGTGATGGAGTGACTTTGGGGAGGGGGTTAGGGCGGGAGTGTTTGCTGCGCCCTGCTGGGCGCGCTGAGCGCGGAGCAGCCCCTCGTGCGCAGCACGCAGCAGGTCTACGGTTTGCCGGGAGTGGGGGGCTCGGCACTCCTCCACCTGCACAAGCTTAGCGTGATGCCTCTCGGGGAACTTCAGAGGAGTGCTGCCTGTTGTCTGGGAGACAGGCTGATGGCCAATGAAAGACTGTTCATGCAAACCCATGCAGGAACTTGTGAGCAGCTTGTTTGACAGGGGAGGGGGCCAAGGGGTGCCGGGCAGTGAAACCACATGAGAAATCACAACGGGGCCATGGCCGGACCCCACACAAGGTTGGTAGGAAGACAGGTGTGCGCGGCCAAAGGCCACGTGTCAGGCAGTACCCTAGGCAGTACCCTGAGCCACGCCAGCGGCTGCCTGGCATATGCCCTCCTCCTCTAATGCCTTACTCAGGTATCAACTAGCCAGGCCCAGCCCTTTGTGTAGACCCCACCTCCAGATAGGCACCACTCAAGGCATGGCTATGGCTGTGCCCTTGGGCCTGGGCGCATTTATATATTTATTTATAACTTATTCACCTCTAGATATGCCACAAACTCCTCTTCGGCCAGCCTTCGGGGCGGGTCTGCCAGCACCACCTGACCCACGTACCGCCCCGGCACCACCTGCAGTACAAGCGCCCCCGGGGGATTAGTCATTGGGCATGTCATGCGCGTACGCAGCGTGCCAGGCCGCGTCGCCCCCGGGGTTCACGACATGCACCGCACAGGACATGCTGCAGCATGCTGAGGCAGGGGGCTGCCTGCACCACAAGACCAACGGGGGGAGCGGCCGTTGCAACCCACGGCCGTGACGGCTGCAACCATAGCCCTCCCCCCGCAGGCCTGTTATACGGTCCCACTGTAGTCGGCCCACCTGTCCTGGCAGCTGGGGCAGGCCCTCCGGCCCGTGCAGACCCCGTATGAAGTCGGCCACCTTGCGCCGGTCGATGGCGGCCCGAGCCGCTGCTAGGTATAGCTCCCCCGGCTGCTGCTCACGCTGCGGCACACACACAAGCTGCCTGTCAGGCACGCGTGCTGCCTGCTCGGAACACGACAACAGCAGAAGAGGAGATAACAAATGAAGAAGGCAAGGGGTGAATGTATGCGCCCATTACAAAGTGTATTGCATCGCAGTTTGCACTTAGTGGCGGAGCCCGAAACCCTAGTACCAAGGTGCTGCGCATGCATGCACAGGGGCGCGCCAGGTGGCAAGCAGGGTATCAGGTGCTCCAGGGTATCAAATCGGTGTGGCTGCCAGGCTAGTTGCTGCATCCTCCCAAGCGGAAGAGTGGGAAGGCCCCAGCGCATGACTGAACCCAGCCTTGGCAGTGCAGCACACTTCCACGTGTCCTACCTTATCACATTACCTGCTCTCATGAGGAAGACATTTACTGGCCTTGCCGGCAGGGGAGGGGGTGGCAGGTGACCACCCTGGAACCAACACTGCTAGGCAGGGCTCTGGCAGCGCTGGGTGCTGCCAACAAGTGGATACTTCTGGGAAACCTTTCTGGGAAGCAAGATGCCGGATGCAGGCCAATGTGATGTCGAAATTCTACAAATGTCCCCCTCCCCCCTACGGGCCCGCCCACCCTCCTTCCCCCAACCACCACAGAGTCACAATAATGAGGAGGAGACAGAAAAGGGTAATAAAAAGAGCACCATCTGGCTACCTTGAGCAGGGATAGGTCTACGCCGCTGGTGACAAGCAGCTCTGCCATCACCATGTATTGCCTGCATGGGGGCATCACCTAATACCTTAATCAGGCTCAGCAGAAGCCCTGCTCGCTGCACAAGAGAAAATGTGTCGCCAATCAGGCATGCGTGGGGCAAGCATTCTGATACAAGCACGGCAGTCATGCTAGCCCAGCCGCCTGCACTCCCTTGGCGGCTAGCTCTAGCAAAACTACACACCATCCATGCACACTCATCGACAAACAGCAGTCTCCCCCCCCCCCCCCCCACCTACACCTCACCCACCCCCCACTCCACACCTACCACACCACCCAGCCAACCACCCCCGCCACACACCTGGAATCCCTCCACCATCCCCCCCTACTCACCCACCAACCAACATACCAGCCCACCTGTTGACCAACCAGCCATGTCCCCACCCACCTACACACCCAGGCGTGGTGGCTTCCCAGCAGGCCTGGCGGCATGTGCGCAGCAGTTGGCATAACCCATGACTACTCAGCCCACACGCACACCTGCACACCCAGGCGTGGTGGCTGCCCAGCAGGCCTGGCGGCATGTCTAGCGCCGGGCGCTTGAACGTGCGCAGGTGGCGCTCCAGCTGCGCTACCGCCTCCTCCCCTTGCTTCATGGCCAGTAGCAGTACCGACACCAGCTGGACCAGGGAGGCAGTACAGGTACTTGTTTGTGAGGGTCTTTCGTGAAATGGGGGGTTTCGCCCCCATACCCCTGTTTGACTCAGCAGAAAAGTAGACCCACTCCCTCGCTTACTCAGCCTGACGTCCCGCAATGCAGTTAGCAGGACACCTTCCACCCTCTCCTCCCCTCCCGCGTCTACCCCTGCCCCTGCCCCACGCCAACTGCCATGCCCAGCCCCTGCACCGCTGAACCAGGGCATCTGGTCGCAGTACCCCTGGAATTCCCCAAGATCCTCGCCGTACCTTCACATGCACAAACTCCGCCACTGCCCGCAGCTCCGCAAAGCGCTGGAGGGGCATCGTAACTGACCTCTCAGATGCCACCTGCATTCCGGGCGCGTCAGGCAAGGGTGAGTGGGTGGTGATACAGGCGCAGGCGCGGCGGGGTGTGTGTGTGTGTGAGTGTGTGTGTGTGTGTGTAGGAGCGAGGTCTGCTCAGAGGGTAGTTGCATCGGGTGGTGGGCCTGGGTGCGGTGACTGGGCATCCAGCTGGCAAGCCGAAGGGGGCACGAAGGCAGTGAGGCAATACACATTGAGTGCAGCAGCACCCTAAAAAAGGGCAGCGGAGCAAGGCAGGCCAGAGCATGGTAGGGCACATGCACACATTTCTGCGCCGCGCTGGACAAAGCCAAAGTTTGAAGCGCTCCACATCGGGCTCCGCCCTCGACCCGCACCGCCAGCCTTTTCAGGAGCACGCGCGGCCACACGCGGCTATGAGACACGTGCTTTGCGTGGGCATATGCAGCCGAGCTGCAATGTAACTTCTCACCAATGGCTAGATCTCCTCGGTACCTGCTCAACAGACACATGTGCCAACCAGGGACAGGAGGAGGCGCATGCGCCCCCCACCCACCTGCGGTACGTAGTTGTACGCCTCCGCGTACATGTGTACCGCCGCGGGCCAGTCGGCTCGGAACTCCGCCAGCACACCCAGCTGCACCCAAAAACAGGGAATCTAGCCAATGAAATGTGACATCAGGGGGTTTGGGAAAACCTACCCGCATGCAATATAGTGCCAGCGCTCCCAGACAGGAGAAAAACCATGGATAGACCCAGGAAGTGATAACTTTGGCGGGGCATGGGCAACATCACCCATGCACTCTTCTGTCCTGCACCCCCAGCCGCGCCCACAAGATAAACCCTGTGCACAGCTCGAAACCCGGGGAGGCCTAATGTACAGCCGGACCACCCAGCCCCTCTGTCTGCAGCCAGAGCAGGCCCCGGGGCTCCAAAAGCGGGTGCCGGGCCAGTGGCAAGCTGTGCAGGCCACTGGGGTGGCCCTCCACCAGGCTTGCCTCACGACAGGTGGTAATAGTAGTAGTGCAAGCATAGGATCAGTAATAGTAGAGGCAGGAGGAAAAGGGGGGGGAGGAGGAGCAGGAGCAGGAGCAGGAGGAGTAATAGAAGACCCCCGCACCCCCCCCCCCCACCCCCCCCCACCCCAGACACACCCCATTCATGTGCTTGGGGCGCGGCCTCGTTTGAACAGGCCAGTGTGCCAAGCAGCTTCCAAGTGCACTCTCAGGCACACCTTGAAGGCGGTGCGCAGGTTGTCGGCCAGGAGAGGGGGGGACCCAACCTTCTGGGAGTGGGCCCCCAGCAGCCGCTGTGCTTCTGCTGTGTAGTACGCTGTGCATTGGTCATGGATGAGTCGCCCCAGCACGCGCAGCGCGGCGGCGCCCTCCCCCGGGTTCAGCGTCACCAGTAACCTGCAGCAGCCAAGCGTGTCCTTTGCCTCGGACACCCTCACAAACGAACAGCAAGGAGTGGAACTGTTTCTTCAACAGATGGACAATGAGAACACCATTGACCACTACATGACAATGAGGATGAGTCGCCAAGGTATGCCCAGCGAGGCTGCGTCCTGCTGGGGTTTGGGTTTAGCAGGCTGGCATAGACATAGCTGTGCAAATATGCTAGCCCCACGTACCTGCACCCCCACTGCTCCCGTCTCCGCTGCCCGTCCCTCCGGCGCTGACACAGAAATCCCCCTTCAGCCCTTCTGTCACTGGCAATCCCACCAACGAACAGGGGCTGCGCCATACCCACGACTCACCGCTTGTCAATGCCCGCCTGGCGGAACACCATGGCAGCCCTTGCCAATAGCAGCCTGACATCACATGACTCACCGCTTGTCGATGCCCGCCTGGCGGCACACCATGGCAGCCCTGTCCTCCGGGATCTCCCCCTCCCCCGCTGACTGCACCACCACCACCACCAGCCGCATGCCTCGAGCCTTCGCAGCACCTTTAACGGCCTCCACCTGCAACCAGGAGCGAACGGCGACCCGGCGCAGGAACTGGCTGGCTTGCTGCCTGTCAGAGACCTCTCCATGTGACAGGCAAGTGCAGGCAGCGTCCTTGCATGCCCTCTCGCCTGCAGCGGGGGAACGACGTGCTTGGTGGAAGAGATGGAACCGTCACATTACACACACGTTGCCCCATGTGGGTGGGTGCAAAGGAGGGAACAATTCACCTGTCTAGGGCTTATGATGACCCCTGAGAAGGGACACAGGCCGGTTCCCATGTTGGCCAGCAAATGTATGTATGAGTGTTAGAGCACACAAGCACTGAGTGGCCCTGCCATGCACGCAGACCACAGCGGCTTGGACCCCTCCCTTGTGCACTGTGTTGCTCGACATGCTAGCATGAGAAGTACGGATGGGAATGGATGGACGGAAACACGGGTATTGATACAGCCCATGGCGGCTTCCAAACCGCACCACCTCTGGAGGAGGCAGCGGCCTCTTCCGCACCCTGCAGCCTCCTTTCGGACCAGATGAGTAGCCTTCATGCAGACTTAGATAGGCAGCAGCCTCTTCAAACCCAGACCCAGGCACCAACCTCAGACCCAAACCCAGACACCAACCGCAGACTGAGACCCAAACACCAACCGCAGACCCAGACCAAAACCCAGACACCAACCGCAGACCCAGACACCAACCTCGGACCCAGGCACCAACCTCGGACCCAGGCACCAACCTCAGACCCAGGCACCAACCTCAGACCCAGACACCAACCTCAGACCCAGGCACCAACCTCAGACACCAGGCGGGCCCAGCTGCCGGGGTCCCCGGTGACTAGCTGCCGCCCCACCAGCAGCACGGCCACCGCGGGGCGGCTGCCGCGCTGCTTCTCCAGCCATTTGGCCTGCAGGAGCGCGGGAGCATATAAACAAAGGATGAGCATAGAGATGGAGCATATAAAGAGTAGAAGGCTTCAGCGAAGGCCGCCGCTCCATCGCTGAGCAAAGCAACACAGATTTAGCACTCCTCTGCAGTCAAACGGCAGGCACAATGATGGTGAGGGGTAGCGGCAGACCCTTGACAGTACCAGCTCATGTCTGATGCAGACAGGCCTTTTCGCTGCCCCTCCAGTGTGGTGCTAGCTGCGCCCTCGTCTGGGGAAAGCAGGGCTAGGGCGGAGTGCCAGCACTGCCAGGGGACACAGCGGCTGCGCAGGGCTAGGTACCAGGGGCTGGGTACCAGGGGCTAGGTACCAGGGGGCTAGGTACCAGGGGCTGGGTACCAGGGGCTAGGTACCAGGGCTGACCGTTAACAGGCCCCTGGTACCTAGCCCTGGCAAACACGCTACAGCTCATCTGTATGTACGCCACGCGAGAATCCTGGCACTAACAACGCTCCGTTCTCACACATAGAGTCCCATGCTCGCGCGACCAAAGCAGGGGCGGGCCAGTGGTGGCGGTGGGGTGGTGGGCGTGGTTTGCGCAGGTTCAAGCCTGCGCTGTGGGCATGCTGAGCGTGCTGTGCCAGCTTGGCCTCCTCACCTTGAGGATGCCAGCTGAGCTGGCAGCGGCTGCTCCTGGCAACTGAGGAGCGCCTTTATCCCCTGCGTCACAGCAGCCACCCAAGCACAGCCCTGACTGACTTCAATCCTGTCTCAAAACTAAGGGCGGGCATCAATGCTACAGCTCTATGGCAGTGCGTGGGACTAGGAAGGCGGACAGTGCGCTGGGGGCTGACGACCAGGGCACGGAACAGCGAGCGCGTGGCAGCACGGCCGGCGGCTGCTAGCAGCTGGTCTGTGTGGTACTTGCAACTCCTCCGGCCTCACGGTTTTACATGCCCCTCACAGGCTTTGCAGGTCAGAACAGATGGACACATAGGCGGGATACCACAGCTGCCCTGCTTACCGAGCCTGGCTGCAGCCTGTAGGGGGTCGGGCATGCCCATAGACAGGACACGCGGCGAGTTCTGGGTCCTGAGGAAGTCCCCGACCAGGATGTGCAGGTCCGGGCGCCCGATGAGGGCCACCAGCGGCACGGGGGGCGAGGTAAGCTCGGGTGGGTACACCTCCATCACGGAGACTGGGCTGCCAACCACGGACGATCTCCTATTGGAGTAGCTTTTTCATCAAGATAAGCACAGTGCAAGGCAGTGGAGATGAAAATAGGAGCACAGCATCATGTACTGCTGGTTCTAATAACAGTGTCAGTGAAGTTGAGTGTAATCGATCTGGGATGCTACGTTAGGCTCTCCTCCTCTCCACAAGCGCCTTGGAGGGAAACCGCCTGTCCAAAGTGTGCCATGTCATGACATGTCAGCGCCCTGCCTGCTCAAACACACGCGCAGAGGACACACCAGATATGTGTCCTCTGACCCGTTACTTGTTCCGGTTGCCTTTGATCAGCCCGTTGTGAGGATGGTGCAGCCTGACTGATCCTGGCAGGCAGTGTGTCCTCCGTAGCCAACGGGGCTACCTTCAGACCTCTCGTAACTACTTGATCAATAATGACCTTCACCCGCCTGCTGCTCAGGAGGCGGGGCTCCGCCCCGTTCGCTCTCCTGCAACAGCAGCAAGGGCGCCAGCTGTCGACAGCAGCCTCCTTGACGCAGCAGACGCTGGAGTCCTCCTCGTCCCAAGAAGCGGAGGGCGTGAAGAAGATGAACCTTTGCAGCGCCGTGAACGACGCGCTGCACATAGCCATGGCCACCGACAAGAAGTGAGCAGGGCCTTGCCAAGACAGAGTCTGCACGCACCTTGGCAGCGGCTCGCCTGGTCTTCTTCCGCTGGACTCGTACCCTGGGCAACCAGCATTTACCAACTTCACCGCTCTACTCTGAACTCGCCTGCCGAAGCACGCGTTGCTGTGCTGCTGCGGGTGGCCGCCTCGCTGCACACTACAGTACTACTGCGTGTACCTCACTGCCTGCCACACCCCAGGGTGAACCTGGGCTTGCCGCCAGTTGCGTTGGACAAGCAATCCTTGCCTGAGAGCAACAGCAATTGCATCCAAGGGTCCCGCCATACACACCTCCTGGCCTTGGCGGGGGCCTTTGGCGACGTTGCACAACAGAGCATAGAGTACCTCCCGCGGCTGCCTGCCGTGCAGGGCGCTTGCGTTGGGCAGCGTTGCACAAGGGAACCCCCGTGCCTGCTGCCTGCCGTGCAGGGCGCTCGTGTTTGGCGAGGACGTCAGCTTTGGGGGCGTCTTCCGCTGCACCGTTGGCCTGCTGGAGCGATTTGGGCGCGATAGGGTCTTCAACACGCCGCTCTCCGAGCAGGCGAGGCTTCATCATTTCAGGGGCCTGCTCACTACACCGTCGGTCCACAGCCATATATGCTTTGTTCAGACCAGAATTACCACTGCCTTTCAGACGGACCTAAGCCAGCACAGCTTGGACTTCATCATCTGCAGGCGCACCTGGAGCTGGAGTTCTAGGGTTGTGACTACTCTATTTAGGTTGGCTGGGGCATGTCTCACTTGCCGCCTGAGCGACTGCGGAGATCCTGGCGGCGTGGCCATGTGCTTTTGTCCGTCATCTCTGCAGGGTATCGTCGGCTTTGCGGCTGGCGCAGCCGCATCCGGGTACACGCCTGTAGCCGAGATCCAGTTTGCAGGTGGGCTGGGAAGGCTACCCATCTTGGACACAATCGTGAACTACTTGTAGCTGTACAGTGCGTGTAGTCAAAGAAATGCTTCGGCAGGATTTAGTCATGTTGCGCATGGTGTATTGCATGTGCACACTCTTTACGGGCTTTTTGACCTCTGTAGGAGTGCAAGTGGCGTGGTGGGTGGCAGCAGTGTGAAGTCCAGCATACAAAATTCCACTGGGGGCTGTTGCTGACCCCGGGCCACAGCCGCACGACCCAGCTTTACCACCGACAGCTGTTTGCACACCTGGCTTCATCAGACTCCCAAATGTGCCTCCTGCAGATTACATCTTTCCGGCCTTTGACCAGATTACCAATGAGATAGCCAAGTACCGGTATCGGACCGGTGGCAAGTTCGATGTGGGTGGCCTGACCATACGAACACCCTACGGTGAGTCATCACCAGGTCCCAGCATACCAGGCAGCGGCGCCCGGCCCGGGTAGCAACACAATGGAGCGAGCCTAGTCAGCTTGGAGCATCGGTGGTGTTGGTGGGCGCCATGCGCCAGGAAGGGCTGGCGGCAGCTCTTGCAGCGTCCTTATGTGTCCTTAGCTAGCTCCCTCCCACACTGGTGTTGCTCCCTGTCCTCAGTGGCCCTCCCACCCGCCCTGTGGCGCAGCCCTTCCATCGCGCATACTGCAGCTGTTGAGTAAAGACCGGGTAAAAACCACCGTTGAACTCGCCGGTCGTGCTCCCGAGGCCTTCCTTTCTGCACTCTGGCTTGCTTCTCTTGCCTGCTGCCAAGCCAGCATTCTGCCGACATTCATCCTCTTCTGTACGCGCAGGTGCTGTGGGGCATGGCGGCCACTACCACTCCCAGTCTCCCGAGGCCTTCTTCACACACGTCCCGGGGGTCAAGGTTGTCATGCCCTGCGGACCCGCGCAGGCCAAAGGTGGGTAACACAGGTCCAGGGTTTCTCTACTCCCTTTGCTAGCGGGGGTGCAAGGTGCAGGCTTCTCTTCCTCGCACTGGCGGGTATCCCCAGGGTTGTTGTTGGTGCTTCTTACGTGTGGGAGTCCTGCTTCTCCGGCCCCTGTCAGGCAAGATGCAGGATTTTCCCGCTCCTAGCAGATGGTGCGAGGGTGTAGGGTTCTCTTCCTAGGCGGGTGAGGCCCAGGGTGGCTGTAATATCCTACCGGGTGAGCCAGGGAGGTTAGGATTCGTCTACTCCATTGGACGGGGCCTCCTTACGCTCGCTCAGGGCAGGGGCCAAGCTTGGCCATGGGTCTATATTTGGCTTTGCGAGGGCAAGGGCGGGTGCTGCAGGCTGGGGGGGGGGGTTGGGGTTAC
>BBXU01001261.1:0-16386 GCA_001598975.1 Parachlorella kessleri | reverse complement strand
ACTCGTATTCATGAAGGCGGGCATGCCCCAGACCTGCTTTGCAAAAGGGGCCGCCCAGCCTCCGCCACGCTCCAGGCATGCACGTAGAAGGCTACAGGACACCTCTAGATGACATAGTCCAGGATGAAATCCACGCACTGCAGCAGAAAGGAATCAAGTGTCACCCTCACTCCCAGCTAGACAGGGCTGGGACTCCTCACAGGAAAGGGAACACTTCGCTCAGCAAGCTCAGCAGTCCCTCAAGTAGCAAATGCACCAAAAGTGAGAAACAGGCAACCATCACGCCCCCTGGGTATCACACTAGACAAGCACAACACGCCCAGGCCAGCAGGGGCACCCACCAATGGCAACAAGCATCATCACGCATCATCACCCACCTGGTCCATGGCCTTGACGGGCTCCACAGTGTCGTCCAACACCTTGACCACGGTGGCGGGCACGCCCACGGCCACGCAGTGCGGCGGGATGTCGGTGACCACCACGCTGCCGGCGCCCACCTTGGAGCAGTGGCCAATCACAATGGGGCCCAGCACACTCACGCCCGCGCCCAGCAGCACACCATTGCCTGCACGCAAGTGCCCGCCGGGTATTGTAGACAACCCTTGCATACAACCCAGCTGGCTGGTATTGCAGGTTCAGCCATCCAGGCAACAAGCAACGGTGTACGCGTGCAAGGACCTGAGCAACCCCCATTGCTTGCTCAAGATTAACTCCGAGCCTGCTTAAACACAGCCAAGCCGTCAGGGTGGACTTTCACGAATGCCAGTACTCACCTACTGTGGGATGCCGCACGCCCTTGCCAGTGCCGGAGCCTCCTAACGTGACGTGGTGCAGCATCGACACATTGTCGCCTATCACGGCCGTCTCACCAATGACCACCCCCGTAGCATGGTCTAGCAGAATGCCGCGACCGATACGGGCGGCTGGGTGGATGTCAACTGCAAGCACAAGAGATGAAGTGTTCTTTTGTGCCCAACAAACAGGCCAGCTGCAGTGAGCTCCCCCGCATTGTGACTGCGCATTTAGGGCAGGTTAAAGAATCTGTAGGCAAGTTGCACACAATCAAAGACTGACGGCAGTATACCCCAACCAATTTCGCAGCGATCCTGGTGCCCCAGCGTCAACCTATCGGGCGGGACGTCCCAGGGGCAGCTTACCAGCGAACACCTCGCTCATGCGGCTTTGCAAGGCCAGGGCCAGAGCTCTCCGGCCTTTCCTCCACATCCAGTTCGCCACGCGCTGGCATTGGATTGCTTGGAAACCCTTGAAGTACTGCACGCCAACATGCCATGCATCAGGGTCAGATGTAGGAACAGAACCTAACGCATACAACCTCGCTTCCCTCCTTCAGCACCAAAAATGCGAGGAAATAAACACCGGTATCCTTCGTCAAACCTTGCCAAACTCCGCCGCAGCGAAAACGTCTCACAAGCCTGACCACAGCAATACTCAATGACATCCGATCCCACTCTCTTTGATTAGCAATGGCCAGCCAGGTCGAGACAGATACGATTCCAGCTACACTCACCAGCATGCACTGCGCATATTGCTCGCAAGCAGGGTCGCGGTCATACACTGCCTGGACGTCGGCCACACAGGCCTCGAGAATATCGGGATCATCCTGTACAGATCAGAGAAGCAATTTCACAAGCTCAGGCAGCCTAGCCACGTCAGCATCTGGTATACATTGCTGACGCAAACAAGCACCCGCTGACGCTGTGTGACAGCACATCACCAGTGCAAGCTGTGCGTTGGCGGAGTACTGCGTTTTACCACCCGCACAGCCAACATTTTTCCACACCATGCCTCCACACCCTCTGATGTAGCAGCTGCCCACAAGTGCAGGTGTAGCACCAACACGGCAACCCCACCCAAACGCCTTGCTCAACATTAACCACAAGCTGTACTGCACGCCAGCTCTGCCGTACCTCATACGCCTCCATAAACAGCCGCGTGAGCTGCGTGCCCAGTAGCGTTGGGCTGGCCAGCTTGTTGGCTAGCAAGAAGGCCATGCTCTTCTCTAGCGTGGTGTGCATGATTACGGTCATGTGCAGGAACGAGGCCAGCACTGGCTCCTTCTCAGCTGCTGCGCGCGCTTCCTGCCGCATGACTGCCCACAGTTCCGCCTTGCTGAGGTGGTGTGCTGCTGGCTCCCAGCCGCCATGACTCAAAGCATCCTCCTGTTCCACCCGCTGTGGCACTGCAGGTTAATACAGCCAGCAGCACGATTTGTCAGCTGCTGACCATGCAGGCAGGACTTTGCAGTAAACATTACGCAAACATGCCTCACTCCGCCCTTGCCTTGCAACGACCACATGTACTCGACTCACCAGAGGAAAAGCTAGGCACTCACAAACCTCAATCAAGGCAAGCCAGGAAAATCAGGACTAATCAAACCAGCCCAGCTCACAATAAGGGACTGAATCCCACAGCGAGTCCCGCCGCGACACCCTCACCAAAGCTGCCACTAGCTTTGGCAGTTCCAACAGCCACCGGCGCACGACAGCCTGAGCGCCTAACTGCTCACCTGACGGCAAGGAATTGTACAACCGATCCTGCCACAGCTGCTCGTTCAGACGGACGTGCAGTTGTTGTGCAACACGCCGCGTGCGGGCCATTGGCACTACTGCGTTGCGGGGAGCACCCAGCTCCCTGTCCGCGGCTATTGCCTGTGTGCGGTTCTGCCAGCCCTGCCTATGGGACCGCCGCTGAGGGTAGAAATGGCTGCTGCTACTACTGCTGCTGCTAGCTCTGCTACTATGAAGCCCGCTGGTGGCACCCATTGGCCACAGGCGCCTGGGCCCACTAGATGCTGCTGACAAGGCGCCGCTGTTGGGCAACGCCGGGTGAGCACCAACTGCAACGCACAGATCGGCTTCAGTCACAGAGCAGGAATGGAGACCTCAGATTAGCAGGCTTATCTTAAGCAGCCAGGATAGAAGCGCTCCCCAGCCACCTCACGTTTTTGCATGCCTGTGGCCCTCAGCCTTGTTGCCAGTTAGCTGCTTTCTTTCCGCTTAGACTGTTTCACTGTGCTCCACCCTTGAGCGGTCACCTTCAGTAGAAGGCTCTACGCGGGCTGAGGCGCGGCTCACACCGGCTCACACGGTGGATCGAGTAACCCTCAACGTGGCAACCGCCTCAGACCAAACAACAAGCGGTTGAAGGGCAAGAGCTTATTGAAGGAGAGTCCGGAAAGGCCTTCCTGGTGCTCTACCCGAGCCTCGTTTTGCTCGCACTGCCACGAATCCCTCAGGGGATTTCACAAAATTTCGGGCGCACAGACCAACCCCCGACCAGTCGCGACTTCCTGCAACTAGATGCAGCTGCTTTCATGCCCTGTTCTACGCAGCTCAACTGGTAACCATGAGGACTCGGCGTACCACCACCCAGGAGGTGGAGCCTCCAGCGGCCACCCAGCTAGTTGATAGCGACGGCAGTGCTACGGCTTCTGATGATGAGGCTCCCGAGGAGCGGTCATTGGCTGTCAGCAAGCAGGTGCTGTGTTGCTGGCGGCGCTGGCATCATGAACATGTCTAAGTATGCTGCTGTGTGTTACTTGAGGAGCTGGACCTCAAATGCGTCAACAACAAGTCACATCAGTTCTTAGGCAGGGTAGCTACTAGTTCAGGAGGGGAGTGTGTGCGTATGTTGGGGTGCGTGCATGGGAATGTCTGAGGGGGGGGAGGGGTTGAGGGGGGAGGGAGGGGGTTGTAAGGATACATCCCTTGGCTTCATATTGTGATCTACCTGACCTGGTGACTTCTGCGTGCACCCTGCAGACGGCTGCGGCGCTGCGGAAGGAGCAGCAGGCGGCGCGGCAGCAGGCACAGCGGCAGGCCAAGGAGCAGCGCCGGCGGCAGCAGGAGCAGCGGGAGCAGCAGCGGAAGGAGGAGCGAGATGGGGAGGCGAAAAAGGCGGCAGGGGCTCGTGAAGCAGCGGGACCAGACGGAAAGGGTTCTAGCCATCCCCAGCAGTTGGTGGATGAACATGACGAGGGGCAGGGCGGTGGTGGTGGAGAGGAGGAGCTGGACTTGCTACCTGACGACGTGATTGCAGCTCTAGCGGAGCGCCCCGGGTGAGTAGCTGGACAGTTTGGGGACAGGGGAGTTTGCACTGACCACTGGGGAGTCGCATATCGTGTCGTCAATGGTTGCTGACGACGGGGAGCAGCATTTGGAAATGCACCTGCAGGAGCTGAACAATTCTTTTTCAACATGTCCCGGGATCCTAGGGAAGGGAGGGAGGGAGGGGGGGGGGACAGCAAGGTCGGGTCGGGGTGCGTTGTAAGTCACCTGTAAGGTATAGCAAGGGTACTACCTTGTGGTGCTGACTGCAAGGCAGGCTTTGGGGGTCGGCCAAGACCCTGAGCCAACTACCTCTCAAGAAAGCGTGCACCTGTGGCTCGCTCCGATTCATCGGGGGGGTTTCTGACCATGCAGTGCTGTGTGCCTGGCATAGCCTTTTTATGCTCACACTTGGCCTCCCATGGCTACAAGTTAACATAGCCGCACAGCCATCCATGTTAACTTGTTGTTAGGGTGGGACAAGTAGCTTCAACTCTGCCAGCACGACTGCTGTGCAGGCAACGCAAGCAGCAGGCGCAGCAGGCGCTTGTGACAGCACAGCTGCGGCAAGGGACGGCGCGTGCCAGCGGCGGCGGGGCAAAGCGCAAGAAGCAGCAGCAGCTGCTGGAGCGGCAAGCTGGCCCCGTCAAAGTGCAAGTGTTGTCGGCTGTGGGAGATGCCAAGGCGTCAGGTGGGAGTGTAGGCGGTGCTGAGGTTGGTGGTGGAGTGGGTGCGACGAAGAGAGGGGGGGGGGGGTCGGGGGGGTTCCCGTCCACTAGGAGGCCAAGCTGGTTGTGGGTCAGCCTGCTCATCATTCCCTGTTTGGAACAATTATGCTGTCTTCCTTTGGCCGCTTTCTGCACCGCCACAGTTTGACTGATCCCTGGTTGCTCCTGGTGCGTGAGCCCGTGTCCCAGTTTTGGTGCAACGCTCTTGACAGCGCCGGTCAGCTTACAGCATGTCAGCACCGCACTGCAAGGCTGGCGGTGCCTTGGGCTGCGCATGTCGGAGAGGGCTTGCACGCTGTGGTATGACCTCCTGCAAGTGCAATGGCCTGCAACTTACGCTTTGCATGGCTTGCGACCTGCAGAGGCGGCTAGGGCCTTCCTCCAACAGCGGCTTCACGGCAGCAGGGTGAAGCGCACGAACGACATGCTACGGCCGGCCAGGCAGCTTGGCGTGTTCCCCTGCGCCACTGTGGGGCCTTGACTGGCGCATGGTCGGGCAGCCAGGGAGTCACCCACTTCACCCGCCCATCCAGCTTATTGAAACCCCTAGCAGCGTGGAGCAGCCATTCGTGCTGCTGGTGGTGATGGTGGTGGAATCTCAACACTATGTGCGGCGCTTTGGCTAGGCTGCTGGGAGTGTTGCACTGTAGTGTTGGAGCGCTGAGCTTACCCACGGGCTGGTGCCATTGGCATGTAGTGTGATCGCTTGGGGAGCCTGTGGACCAGGTCCGAACTGTAACTACCTGGGTGGCAGGTAGTGCCAACAGAGAGTGTCAGGCGAACTACACTGACAGGGCTGGATGCAGGAATGCCTCCGAGCCGTGCCTGAGTTTTGATAAATAACTCCACGGGCAGCGAGAGTGTGGCAGTGGTCCAGTGCACCGCTGAAGCATTGGCAAGTGATTGGCGAACAGAGGAGAGGTTAGTGTGGACTGTATTATTTCACTGTCCCCAGAACAAGTTGGGGAGCGCAGGTTCAACCTCGGAGTACGTCCTGCTGCTGGTGTATGGCCATACTAAGCTGCGTGGGGCAGATCGGGGTTTAGAGAGTTGAATTTTGTTTGTGGCCAACAAGAACCTTGCCGTGTGGGTGGTTAGCGACGTCCTCAGTCATAGTGGCAGGGAAGCCCAACAGGTATATTGCAAAGCCAGGGCCTTGGGCACAGGTGATGCAATGCGACCAGTGTCCTTCCCGGCACCGTCTTCAGAACCTTCCTTCAGATGCTGCCCTGCAAGAGCAACGCCAACTGGAGCAGCAGCAGGGGTGCCGACATGGGTGCCAAGCGAAACACCAGATCAGTCACCGCCAACTCGGCGCCCGGGCGCGCTCTTGAAAGCCATTATTGCACAGCTGAGCTTTCAATTCTCATTGACAGTTTACGTTATTAACCAGTATGGCGGAACCTAGAGGCGCACGCTTGGCAAATGACAGAGCCACGTTCGACGATGCTCTGCTAGAAGTGCGGCTGCTGCAAAGCGAGCTGCAGCAGCATGCAGGTGCCCAGGAAAGACAGAAGGGAGCTGAAGGGCCAGGCATCCCTGAGCTCTCCAAGGAACAGCAGCTGCTGGATGACAGGCAGCAGGAAGAGAGGCTACACTCCTTGGATATAGGTGGTACACAAGCAGGCTCCAGTAACCTGGGGAGAGCTGAAGCGGGGAGGGCCTTGGAGGACCGGTTTGAGAGTGGGGGCACGCAGTTGGAAGGTGCGGCAGGCTGCTCCCCTCTCACACTGCCAACAAGGCTGGGCACATGTTGTTAGTGCTCAAGCACTTTGTGCGCAGTGGTTAGCGGTCGGCGAGAGAAGGGACAGCGACATACACATCTGGTTGTCTTGCAAGCCTGGACCAACAAGCCGTGCTGCTGATGTATCAGGCGATGAGGACACTCTCTGCCACAGGGGGCTTGAGGCTGAGCACGCTGGCATGCACAGTGTGGAGAGATCCCAAGGTGACATATCGAAATCCCATGTTTGAACCTATATGGGAGTCATTAGTCAGGCGATAGGTTGCTTTTTCTACTCCTTTTGAGTGTCTGGCATGAAGTGGGGGCGTGCACTTTACAAACTGTTTTGGTGGTGCCTGCTCTCACTGAGTCAGGTTCACTCTGGTGAAGGCACATGCATGGCACGAGTTGCGTAGGCAGCAGCAGCGGTTACCACTGGACCACACCGCTCGTGTGTTTGCCTTGCTGCAGGGCCAGGGGCTGGCAGCGAGCTGCCGCCGCTCAGCATGTGGCATGGGGTGCCCAAGGCAAAGGAGGGAGAGGATGGGTCCTATGTGCGAAGTGTTACCGCACTTGAACAAGAGTTTGCATCCGAGGAGAACGATGCGGCCTGACAAGTGTCAGTGAGAAGGGCTAGCTACACTGCAACAGCAGGTACTGAGCACTTGCTGGTGGTGCGCAGTGCCCTAGTACGGTACTTAACTCATTACATGGAAGGGTAAATTGCAGCGTGATGCTTGCCATTCCTAGTCGGCAATACAGTTAGGCATGGCGGGCTAAGCCACTTAGCCGTACTGTGTACACCTCGGCCAGAATGGGCCCAGAATGGAAGGGAGGTGGCTCGCAAATCCTTCAGAAATCCAGAAACAATTGAGCAAAAACAGAATGCACTGTGTGTTAGGGCCAGGACAACACCAGGCCCAGCATTTCCCACTGCCTGGAGGAGACGATGTGTTCAATAAGAGATAGAATACACACAAAGACTCCCGTTACCAAACACTTGACATTGCCAGGGCTGTCTGCCCAGGTCCATGAGGTCAGCCCAGTTCGCTGGATCACAATGGCATTCGCAAAATTTGAGTTCCCTGCCCTATATTGCATGATTTGGCACCCTTCTAGGCATACACCTCTGCAAATTTCTGTCCAGGCACCGAGGTACAAAACTGCCTGGGCACACGGCGGCTAGGGGCAACGAGTCCACAGATCACACTCCTAAATGAAATAGAACCTGGTTCTCACCCACTTGCACTGCAGGCTGGCAGTGCAACACTAGACCAACCGCGTGCCCGCATCCTGGCAATGCGTCTTGGTTGGAACTCACACCCACACGTAACTGATGCGGAGTCCCAGCAACACTCTATGCGGAAAAGAGAGATGTGGTCGAACATGCGGACTTGCCCACTGAGTGATAAAGAATGCTCGCACCCACCCAGTTCTAGACTGAAGCCTAGAATATAGAGGCTGTGAAGTCATCCCCACTACCAGCTTCTCAACTTGTCTCTCACCCGCTGAAATTCCTTGTCCGCAAGCACCCACATCACCAGAGCCACTTGCTGGCAGGACTGCTGCCGTTCACCCGCGCCAGAACCTGGCGATCACACCGCGCCGCTTCCCCGCCGTAGCGCCAGCCTTGGCAGCTGCCGAGAGCTCTGCTGTGACCGGCAGGATGTTAGACTCGTGGACCTCATCACGAAGGGGCGCTACCTGCTGCTCCAGGCTGTCTTGTAGGAGGGCCTGCGCCAGGCGCATGGCGGCGCTACGGCCCTCCGCAACGCCCGCTTTGAGCGTGGACACATCAGTGCACAGCGGCGAGAAACTGCAGGGGGCAATGAGAAGAGTTCCTGGAGCTGGGTCACACTTCCAGCATATTCATGTTCAGGCCATCCATCGACCACGAGGGGTTGCGGGCCCTACAGTTGGGCTTACCTGCCCCAAGGCTGCAGGGGACCAGCTGCTCTGGGCCGTACTTGCTAAAGCCCACCTGGCCCCCCGGAGCTGCTGCCCTGTGCAATCAAGCACCCACTCGAGCACCAGACGTGACCCCGCAGGGGCAGGACAGGCAACCAGGCTAGCAAGCCCTCACCTAGCTGCAGGGCCGGGGTACAATGGGAACACGTGGGTCCCTGAAAACCATGGCAGCTCCTGGGCACCCTCGTCGAACGACCGCAGCAGCATGTCGTCCTGTGTCAGCCCGTCCTTCAGGTAGTACTCCATCTCCGCCTGCAACAACAACCCAACATGTAAGAGTTTAGTAATTGCTTAGCAGTTGGCAGGCCGGCATCACTGCAGCTTTGCAAGTGAGTGGGGCCGGTTGACTGCTGTTATTTTGTTGGCAAGCCAGGGGGCCAACACTGAAGCCCTCCTCGACAGTAGTTGTTACAACGGACTGAACTGCCCCCCAAATGCTTTGCAGGCACAGGTGCAGGGTCGCCCAACTGACCTTCCAAGCAGGTATCATGTAGTCAGGGCTCAGGATGGCCTTCTTGATGGCAGCCTCCATGGCATCCTGCAAAAAGCCAACCTCCCACTGTATCCATCTGTATCCATCCTGTGCTCATCCTTCTACAGGCAGTGTGTCCTACCCCAGATGCTACGGCAGTGCAAGAGCATGCACTGTAATGCTGATGGAGTGCTCCACGTGTTGGCAAATCAAGACGGGAGGCGCCAGAGCTACCTAAAACCAGCCCACAGCCCCGCCGCAATGCAGTGAGCCAGCCACCCAAACAATTGATAAAAAAAAACTTGCTTGATGCGGCATAAAGTGGCACGTAGTCAGCCAGGCCTTTTGCGCTCCGACCCATAGGCAAGCCACTCCTCTCTCATGCACCGCACCTCCAAAGGGGGTAGCACGCCACGCCGCTCGCGCTTGGGCCGGGTGCAGAGCACAAGCACGTGGGTGCACCCATCAGCTATTGCCGAGCGAAAGGGCACCGCCTCAAAGACAGCCGCATCCACCAGGCGATGACCCCTGCAGACCCAGAGGCCTATCTGGTTAACAGATCATAAACACCATTCGAGACGGTCACAGCGCAACGCATTTTGGTCACGCGGTTTTGGCTGTGGGATGACCAGCTTTGAGTTCCTCACCAACTCCCCTATTGTACCACCTCCCAAGCTTGCCAACTGTGTGGCAAAACATCCCTAAAACCAGCTTAGCTACAGCAGTGATGCTTGCCAAAGCGCACCTGTGCACCACAGGCTCTCCAGCAATTGCAGGCACGTTTGCTGAGGCGCGCAGCGAGGTACAGAGATCATCTTTGCAGCGGAAATCTTCAAGGATAAGCGGCTGGAGGGAATCTAAAGAGGAAGCCACAACCTGCACAACCAGCCCCAGCCAAGCGCTCAATGGGAGAACAAGGGGCGTGCCATGTCAAAGGGCAGGAAAACTGGAGAATACGCCACTCGCAAAAGCAGGACTCCAAATTCCAGACCTTCAGTAGCCTTAGCGCAAACTGTTGCCCTAGGTGCTGCAAAGCCTACAGCTACGGCTGGCCCATGATATTATAAGCTCTCACTACAATCTTAAGACACAGTCATCCTCACATTCAGCCACGTCAGCCCACCTTGAGAGGGATCTCAGACTGCAGCACAGCCTCCCAGTCTAGGGGGCAAACATCATGCATCACGTAATCCAGCAGGTACGGCAAGTTCAGCACAGAAGGGCCACCAGGCTCGTTCTTCCACAATCGCTTGAGGTCAATGAACTGCAGGGGAGGGACAGATGGTAAGTGAAGAATAGGTTGCCAGGCATCCTCCACTTTGATTGGTGCAGAATGGTGGGTCGTCTGTTCAACTTTTACTACAGCAAGCTTCCTTACTACAAAGCAATCAAACTAAGGTAACCACATGCCCAAAGCATCCCTGCTGCTTAGGTCACTTGGGCGCACCAGGTAGCACAAAACAACCAAGCCTTGCAGCTCCTCCAACATATTATACATCCGGTCACCCACCTCATTGTGTGCGATGTGGTCATGATATATGTGCACGCCTTCCCGCTGGCCGCTGAGGAAATAGGTGGAGTTTATGGCCCCGGCACTTGACCCGTAGACCGCGTCAAACACGTCGCGCATGCCCAGGTCTGCCAGAACCATGAGGGCACCACCGCTGACGCAACCCCTCATCCCGCCTCCCTCAACCACCAGGCCCAGCTTAAAGCCATCCTGCCGTGCGCCAGGGCGGCTGTGCTTCGCAAGCCGCTGCCGAATGAGCTGCAGGGCTGGATGGTTTGCGTTATGGTAGGGGTCGGCTATGACATCCAAGGCTGCCTGCGGTCGTGGGCTGGGTGGGCCGCCGCGTCGCAGTGACAAAAAGCCTCGCCGCTCTGTGACCGCAGGAACGGGTGCAGCTGCAAGCGGCTCTGCTGCCATTCCATCACCCAACTGTGCCAAATCATCGTGGTGTGGCCCTCCTAGATGCTCAGGATAGGAGGCGGCTGCTGTGGCTGCTGCGGACGGCGTGGCAGCTCTTGCCGTGGGCAGGCCACCAAAACGTAGCCAGTTATACAGCCCCAAGAACCGCGCAGGCTGCTCGCCAGGAGCCTCGGGTGCTGGGCTAGCCGTTGCTGCTGGCACCAGCTGCACCTATGAGGAAAAGCGGCAGAAGGTGCGCGTCGGTAAACGAGCCTGGTACTTTTAGTACATGAACTCTGTCACAGGAGGCAGGTCACAGTCCTCCCAGCAAGGCGTCCAACCCAGTGTCAGTCCACGATCACCCACCTCAGCAGCCGACTGCTGGTCGCGTAGCTCCTGTTCTCCCAACGCGGCTGGTTGGCTGGCTGTCTCACTGACTTGCTCAGTGGTGCTGGCCTGAGCTGCACAACGCCTACACTGCAATCTGGCTCTTGTGCGCGTTGTTGGCGGATGTAGCAGACCGCGTGGCTGCGGGCCAAATAGAGTGCCAGACATATTCAGAAAACCCAACCAGACCTCGGCTGGGGCTCACACAATCTCCTACAAACTGTGCTGATCACCGAGGTTGCCCAACTGACGTGAGTGACCTGGCCTTTCTGAGTTTGGCTACGTTGACAAATGCAACTGGCCAGCACTGAACAAGCACAAACATTCAAGTGGCAGCTGCACGCACGCTGCTTGCATTTACTCCGCTGCATCAGCGGATTAGCATGCGGATTAATAGCTGAGGTTGTGAGCGGGCAATCAGGCTGGGCAACTCATCATCTGCCATCTGGATTTCTAAGCAGAGTCTGAGAGAACTTGACTGCCTTGGCGTAGAGGACTCGGAGGACAGCAATTCGCCTCATAAGGCGAATTGGCCTTCATAAGGCCACGGTGTCAACGACAGCAAGGCTGCAAAACGACATGCAATTCGTGTCAGAAGGGCTGTTGTCGGCCTCTAACACTACAACCAGCCCGCTGGCATGTGGCAATGCTGGCATCTGGCAATGCACCCTGATGGGTCATACCCTACTGACTGCAAGCCAGTGCAGCCAAGCGTACCGAAGAATCACAGCCCACTGCTGTGCCGGCTGTATGCCTGGGGCACCCCAGCTAGCTGCGATCGCATGCGATCGCATGGTTGCTCTCCATGGCGCCAAGTGACGCTCTCCTGGCGCCAATTGCCACGACGATCGGGCCCAGCTTGGGCCCAGGTTAAAGCCCACGGAAAAGGGTGCAAGACTAGTGTAGCACTAGTGTAGCAGAACCAGGCACCATGAGGGCTTCTACCAAGGTGCTGCTTTGCCTGTTCCTGGGCCTGCTGCTGGCAGCCCCCCGTGTGATCCGGGCACTGGAGACCGGTGAGGAGGCGGAAGTCACTCTAGAAGAGGACACTTACGGGGAGGATGAGGACGGAGAGGGTCAAGGAGAGCCTGGAGAGGCAGACGACAAGGATGTTGTGGTACTGACGGAGAAGAATTTTGACGACCTAGTAGCAAAGACCAAGTACGCCCTGGTAGGTGCTTGACTGAAGGGCGACTGCAGGCTGCTGGCCGCGCCGTGTGCAAGGGAGCGACACTTGGACGCGGTTTGGGCCATGTGGCATTGGCTAGATGGCCTTTCTCTCTGCCCCACGGCTCCTGGCTTTCGCAGGCAGTCAATCAGAGTCCTTGGGTGCTCACAGTTAGGGATATCTGGGCTCAGGGGCTGTTTTCAGCCAGGCTTCTAGGATGTTTCCGCACCCAGGCCTTTTAGGGTCTTGCACTACATACACTACTTCCTGCCCCCTGCCCTGGCCCCAGCGACACATGTCCGTTTCACGTCGCTTTGGTGGATGTCGAGTTCTGCAGATTGCCTTGGTTGGCGCTGCCACTTTGTTCGCAGAAGTAGGGTATAAGAAGCACTGCCGAGAGTCCTGTCTCACTGCGCCTATCTGCGCCTGAGGCCAGACTCCTTGTGCCAGACCCATGGCTGCGACTGGGGCCACCCCCATCACGTCAGAAATAACTCACACCCCTTGCTAGCGGCCGTGGAACTCCCAGGCGGACACCTTGAGCAAGACTGCTGCGGCTCCCTCAAGGATCTCCTCATTATGAGCGTGATTTTCTAACGAATCAACCTAGCTGGTGGGCCCCTATGCAGGTCATGTTTTATGCCCCCTGGTGCGGCCACTGCAAGGTGCGCCCGCTGAAGTGATGCACCATTTTTGCAGCATGCTTTTTTTATGAGTCGGTGTCACATTGGGCCCTTTCTGGTGCTGGCTGTGGGGGATTTGCTTGGGTGGTGGCCCGGGAGCACCCACGTGTGTGCCTTCCCTGTGAGTAGAGGACGGGTGCTTGTACTTTTTGAGAAGAGGTAGGCGCAATGGCGCCTCAGTGTGGCCACTCCACATCTCCTGCTGTCTCTCCTGTGAGAAGCTGCGCCGGAACCAAGAGGGTGGGTAACGTCAGTGTGCCGAGGTGGCGACATAGCATACCAAGCTACTGGGGTCCCCATGTTGTTGAAACCGGAGTCTAGCAAACCCCTTATGCTGCAGACCCTGAAGCCTGAGTACGCCAAGGCTGCCACTCAACTGAAGGCCAGTGTGCCTGATGTCACCCTGGCCAAGGTAGGGGGCTAAGCACATTGGATTATTCCTCATCTGCCATGCCTGACGTGGCGGCCGGCGTGCTGCTCACAGGGCGTGGCGGGACTTGGCGGTACATGCGGTACATGCCAGCACGACCATGCCACATGTGCTCCCCATGATTGGCACCCCTGGGTGGGCTTTCCAGGGCACCCGCTCGAGTGCTACGTACAGCCTCTCATGGCCGCCTTCAACTCTGGGTCGATGTTTTCAACGCTCAACTCTCACTACCTTGTTTCTGCACAGGTTGACGCCACAGAGGAGAAGGAGCTTGGCAGCAAGTTTGAGGTGCAGGTGTGTGCTCAGGTTGCAACATCCCACGCTTTTAGGCACACACTGTGCTGTCTGCGCCAATTGTTACCCATGGTGGAGTATTGTGGGGTCTCTCTAGTGAGTGCCAAGGTCAGCTCTCCCCGCTTCTGGACCTCCTTTAGTTTGCCCCATGTCCACCCACCCATCCACGCACTGCATAGCAACACCGACCTCTGTCAGCGTTCCAAGCATCCCTTTCGACGTGAGGGTCACGAGGTGGTCAGTCTTCCGTCTGTTTGCCGCTTCCTACCGGCTGGGTTGTGTGGGGCTGCATGCTGAGCCTGCAGTCCACACACACCTCTCAGACGGTCAAGCGTGGCTGCAGGAGCATGCTTGAGTCCGTTTGAAGTTCTCCCTTTGAATGCTGTTTGAATTTGGCGTTTCAGGGCTACCCCACCCTCAAGTGGTTTGTGGACGGCAAGCCTGCGGGTGAATACTCCGGCGGCCGCACAGTGTGAGTGGGGGTGGTGAGCAAGGATGGCAGCACAGCAGCAGGATGGCTATCTGTGATCGGTTTCAGGGCGTTAGCCATAGTCGACGGTGGCTCCGTGGGGTCTACAGCGGCCCCAAGTAGGGGGGTGGCAGTGGCACCTGTTTTGCCCCGGGCTGCTCACCGGTGTTCCGCGGCTTCAGCAGGGGGCAGGGGCAGCAGTGCCAGCGCGTGGTGCCTGTGTGTCATGAGATGCCAGTGTGGGTGCCGCGGGCTGGTCACGGCATGTTTGTTTGTGGTCTAGCGGTCGGTCATCGTACCCAGCATTGGCGAGATAGCTCAAGGGCTAAGAAATGAGTTCCCTGACCTACCAGCCCTGGTTGACTGGGCGGCCTCAGGCACCAGCGTATAGCTGCCCATGCCTATGCCGCCTGCACCCGTGTGTGTGTAGTGACACCTGCATCGAGTGACACCATCAGCCAGTGAATCTAGACGACACCCAGCTGTGCCATGTGTTTAGAAGTGACACTCTCATGGAGTGGATCAAGAGTCGAGCCGCCTGTACCTGGTGTGTGTCTGCAGCGACACCATCATCCAGTGGATCAAGAAGAAGACCGGCCCCGCCACCAAGGAGGTGTCAAGCGTGGATGATCTGGAGTCTCTAAAGACAGAGGGCAAGCTGACGGTGCTGGGCTTCTTCGAGAAGCTGGAGGGGGACGACCTCTCTGCCTATGAGTCATGTGAGTCACAGTATGCGTCACAGGCCAAGTCGGGGTGCCATTTGGTCCGCCAGCCAGCCAGGCAGCCAGGATGCCATTGCTGGCCAAGGGACAGTGTCCGGGGGAAGGTGACGGCCTTAGGTGCCTGTGGGTGCCGGGGCGGTTTACTGTTCCAGGCTTGCAGTCGTTGGCATCGGTTTCTCAGCAGCACCGACTGGGCTGCCCTTGCGTTTGTTGTGCTCCAGTCGCCCAGCAGCACGACGAGGCGGTGTTCCTGACGACCACCAGCGCTGAGGTGGCCAAAGCGTGGGGCATCGAGAAGGCGCCAGGTGGGCTAGTCGGCTGAGCCGCGGTTCTGGTTTGACCGTGCTGTGCATAATGTGCATCTGCTGTGCTGTGTCGGTGCCTGGGAGTGCTGTTGGTGGCAGGCAAGTATCAGTTCTACTGTGGGGTTGCTGTGCTGTGCCGGCCTCCTCTTGGCTACAGCCACGGCGCAATGCTGGGCTGCCGTTGCTGTGTATGCCCGTGTTTCATGGCCGTCGGCCACGTGGGCTACGATCCTGGGTAGGAGCAGTTTGCAGGTGGCGAGTTGACTAGCAAGAGAGACGGGGTGAAAGCTGGAGCAAGCGCTCCGTCTGCACACCGCTATACCAACCAGGTGGATTCTGCTGGTGCATGTGCAGGCTTCGCCCTGGGCCGCAACTACGAGGACCATGAATTTGAGACTGTGGTCAGCGAGGGCAACAAGGCCTTTGAGGGTGCGTGGTGCGATATGTGTTGCATTGCTGGGGCAGGGTAGTGCGACCTGTGGTGCAGTCCGTCTGAGCAGGGACGTTGGAGGGGCCACACGAGGTTGTGTCTCACTTGGGCAGGAGGGTTGAGTGCTCCTGGAGTGAGGGGCCGGGTACAGGATGCTTCAAGGCACGACTGTCCCTCGGAGAACACCCTTGTTTTGTGGGGTGTCCCCTAACACAGGGCAATGGCAGCCCGAATCACCCCCTTGAAGTGTAAGTTTATCGTGCATTCAATGATATAGAGTGTTGGGATATGTCCTTCAAGTCTTATTGTCACCGGGCCCAGGTGACAGCAGCCTGGGCGAGCGGCTGGGGGCCTTTCTGAAAGCGGAGTGGCATACTATGAGTTAGTCGTGACTAACTCATAGTATACATACAGTCATGGCACGTCATCCCACCCTACACTGTCCTCTGCTACAGGTGATGGCGGCCTGGGTGAGCGGCTGGGGGCGTTCCTGAAGGCTGAGAAGCTGCCTGCGTACCTGGAGTTCAAGCAGGCCAACCAGGGCGACATCTTCCAGAGCGGCATCACCAAACAGGTGAGTCACGGACAGCTTGCTAGTCGTCACTGCACCCGTGGGGGGGGAGGGGAGGGG